>SRPT01000017.1:0-94207 GCA_018360205.1 Claviceps digitariae
AAAAAAAAAAAGAAAAAAAAAAAAAGAAAGGACAGAAGAATAGAAAACTATTAGACAGGAAGGGATTTCTTCTTGTCCTGGAAACTGCAACCCAGACAGTAAGTAGCAGGCTACAACTCACCATATTTCGCGTGCAGCTTATGGATATAATATACTTGCTCCCCATTGAACAAGTGATACCGCGACACAAGATCTGTCCATTTCGTGTACCAAGGACCGGGCACCTTGGACGTAGGATTCGAGAGGACGGAAAAGATGAACTTTTGCACGCGACTGTTAGACACATGAACAAGCACTTTTTTTTTCTTTTTTTTTTAACAAGGAAATCTTGCTTTCAAAACGTGGCCATGGGATCACTGACATAGACCAAGCCGAGCACCAGAGCGACGCCAGCAAGCTGCGCGTAATTATCAATGGGGTAGACCGTCATTATCAAGCAGGCCAAAACCCCGAGTGTAAGTCTGCAGTTTTCGGTACTGATTCTCTCTCTTTTTTTTTTCGCTACTGTCTTGTTCGTGATCTGGTGTACGTCGTGCTTGGAAGATATAGGAGGGTTGGAGGGAATAGTCCCGTTGGGCCCGTGGTCTTAAGTAGGTGTAGGTAAGTTTGCATGCATGAGTGGTTATGCCACATGTAAATCTGTGTATGTACATAAGTATGTAAGTACATAATATGTAATGTGCGGGTCGGCTTTCTCTTATCGAGACACGGGCGAGAAGAGGTGACCGGCTGATCCGTTGCCGATCCGGGGGGGGCTTGCTGGTGCGGACTTTTTCTTTTTATTACATGATGTGTACATGTGGTTGTACATGGTTTTAGTTTTGTGTGTCTGTACCTCCAAAGTGGCCCATGATATCATCATTTATTTCTTTTCTTGCAATTTCCTTTCCTATCCCGTCGGACTTTTCGGTGTTGCACTGCAGGTGCCAGGAATCTACGATGAGTATCGATTATAGTTATAATTATAATTATAATTAATACTCATCGCAATTATTACAATTATAATTGTCTATTTTGCATACAATATGCAACACGCGTCCAGTGCTCCGCGGGACGCCTAGCGGATAACGGTCGAACCACCCCGCTGTCTCAACGGCTGCGTATCGCGGATGCGGCATTTTGAAACAATTCCGCAGAGAAAACCGAGATGGGCGTCCCGGGTTTACGAGCGTTGGGCTGATGCATGAAACGGCACAAACTTTGAAATTCGGGCACAAACAAGACAATCACCTAGGTACTCATATAACATCAATACCTACGGAGCACTACGGGGCGCTAACTTAGTGCCGTCCAGCACGCCGTCTAGGGACCCTGCCCTGCACTCAGGCATCTATTACTGCCTTTGCTTGTACATGTAGGAGCTCTTCTTTTTTTTTTTCTTTTTTTTCCTTTCCATTTTAACTGCTTGCGAGGCCTGTTTTCCTGCTGTCCAGAGCAGGCTGCGTAAAACACACACCAACTTTACAACCGCTGTTTACTGAATACATGTACAAACATAAACTTTGCGTAGAAATCTTTTTACGAACGGGCTTTTACGGACTTTATAACAAAGCAATCTGCAACCGGCGGTGGCGTTTAAAAGGGTTTAGACTGTCCCGCCATTAAGCTTCTTTGCGCGTACAAACACAAAAGTTTGTTGCCGTTCCGTTTCGTGCATGTACCGAGGTAGCGTTTCCGACGAGCGGGCTGAGCGGACAGCGGCCCGGCATGGGTCGGATATTTTACGTAAAAAATCGTCGATATGTCTCGGCTTTTCGGGCGCCTGAAAAGGTCTTAGGGCAGACAAGAAAAAAAGAGAAACAGATGCGGGCGCGCCATGTAACCTAGCAAGAGGAGATGGTCATCTTGATCACCCCCACCCCCCTTTTCTCCGCACGTCTTTGCGCGGTGCAGAAAATTCGATGAGGGAAACAGAAGAGGAAGAAGAAGAAGAAGAAGAAGAAGAAGAAGGGAAAACACGTCCGCCAAACGCCATCCGACGCCACCGGCGCCACTAGGACTAAGCGGCACTTTTCCTGTCTCCAGTCATCCATCATCCGTGTATGTGCATAAATATTCAATACTGGATACTGGATCAAGCACCTCTCGGTTGGCTAAATTGCCCTGGTCTACCTCTGTCAATCCGAACATGATGTACAATGTACATATGTACAATGTACATATGTACAATGTACGAGTCTGTATATTCTGTACACACAAAAGCTCACTACAATGATTTACAAAACCCGCCCCGGAGTATTATTCAATCCCACCAAAAGCACGTCATCTCACCCAGGAACGCAAACCCCAAACCCCAAATGCCGAGTAACAAACAAGTTGGCTTGTATTATCTCCGACACACAAAGAATGCCCACGTTTTTGAGACGCTGCAGCGCACGCAGTGAGAAGTTAGTTTCGAGGAGAGGGCCAATCAACATTTACATACATACATATGTACATAAAGTACACTTCTTATCTGGCGGCGTCTCAGAGCGGGGGGGGGGCGCAATCGACTACTGCGTGGTGACGTTGGGCCAGTACAAGTATTACTTGAGGACGTACGTATCCCTTTGATGCCGAGAAGGCTACACCTTCGTACCTATCCATAATTTTTTCGCAGCTTATCCAATTAGATTCAAGAGAATATGGATAGGTACGGAGGTGTAGCCTTCTCGGCACCAAAGGGATATACGAAGGCGTAGCCGAGGGGGCCGCGGCGTGGCGCCGTGTGTGGGGAAGGGGGACTGGTGTGGCTGGCCAGTGGCTGGCAGTGGCTGCAAACTAGGTACCTAGGCAGGCGCCCAAGCTGGAAGCTGAAAGTGATGTGTCGCAAGGAGTCTAGCGATATACCAGGAAATAAACCATCTCAAAAGCCTTAACGGCCGAAACCCGCTCGGCTTATCAAGCGGTGTGGCGGACATGTCATGTCATTCCATTGGTGACGATGATCTGTCGGCGCCACTACCAATATACATAGTCTTTGGGTGTGTGCAATGCGTGTGTATGTGAGACAGTCCAATGGATGTCCATCTGAAAATATGTATTACATTTATATATATATATATATATATATATATATATATATATATATGGCGTATATGTCGTCTTGTGTATGTATCTATGCATCTACAAAGAAATCAATACGTCTCGTTGACATATTCCATTTCCTTCTTTAAAGAATGTGTCCAACTGGTTGGCAAAAAAAAAAACTAAAACTAAAATAAAACCCTTCATTTCGCTGGCTCTTCTCTCGTCGTTCAGAGTTGCTTGGACGCCCATCCAATACGCTGGTTACCGTCGTCAAAGACGACCAACGAAGCCTTGAAAGCGACGTCACCAAGAATGGTCATGCCGAGGAAGCCGCTAGGCTGGATACCACCGTAGCAGGTCTTGCCGTCGTCAGTGAAATAGTTGATGTACGAGCCGGGGACGGTGATGGTGGCCTTGCCACCCACGCCAAAGCTAAAGTCGGGCAACTTGGTGTCGCAGGGGAACATGTAGTTGAGCGTATCCGGGTCTTGATGCGAGCCATGCACCGCCTTGTAGTAGTCCTCGGTGATCTCGTTGGGTAGTATCATCAGAGAGGAGCCCGTGTCGGCAATGTTGGGAATGGGTACATTCTTGAAGGGCCCGGAGCCGATGGCGTAGCCGGGCGACTCCCACCACCAAAATCCAGTAGTGCTGTTGATGGGACTATATGTAATGTCTCCAGTGTGCTCAGTAGGGTCAATGTAGCCAAATTTGTAAGTACCATCTGCGAGTGTGGTGTTAGCATCAATTTTCCTCACAAGTGAAAAGAACGTAGACAGAGATTGACGTACCGGCCTTGTGTTTCAAGTTGGCCGTGAACAGTGGCTCCCGGAGCGACGACTTGGCATTTTCGAAGAAGGTCTTCTGCGGCGTGGGTGACACCATGTTGATTGAGCTGAAGGCCAGTCCCACCATGCCGGAGACCCCGGTATCGTTAGTAAACATGGACGACACGTACTTGGCCGACTCGACGGCCTGGTTCGCGACCTGCAAGCCGCCGATGTTGACAACATCGGTGAACACGTCGCCACCCGATCCGCTTCCGTCCCCGTACGTGATATTCCACTCCAGCCCCGGAAGCCGCTTGGATGTTGAGCTGAGGTGCGGGTTGTATAATTTCTGGCCAGCGACCTCCTTTTTATCCGTCTCGGTGCTAAACACCCACAAATCGCTTGAGCCAGTATCAAAGTTTAGGATGAGCTTCTGCGGAGGTGTGCCGATCTCGACCGGCGCCAAGTACTCTATTTCATGTGTAACGGGAAAGTTCTTCACCGAGCCCGTGCCCTTTCTGGCGATGCGTTCTGCTGCCTGTGAGATAGCCGCAGGCACAGGCTTGCCGTACTTCCGGTAGATGTTGACCAGAGCGGCCGGGCCGTTGATGCCCGCGTTCCTGTTGTATTCTACCGGAACAGAGAAGGTGCCGTCGCCGTTGGTCGAGGCCGGTGCAGCAGCGGCGAGGCTGCTTGCAACCACGAGGGACACAAGGAGGGATCCGATGGTCTGCATGATGGCTGTCTTTTATACGACTTGAAGGAGAGTGTTCTCGAATAGAAGTTGGACGGGGATTAAGGAGAGTGGGAGAAAATATCAAAAAGAAAAAAAGAACGAAAAAAAAAAAGGAATGAAAAGATGGAGAGAGTGTCTTGTTGAGCGCACACTCTTGACCATCATGAGGGCAACAGGTCATGATATTTATGTTTTCCCATCTCCATGCTCCATTCATTTATCCATGCCTCGACCGTCAACGTCACCTGCCAGTCCTGACTAACTGCTAGAATCCTCCGGCTTGGTCCATCCAAAGATAGCACAATCTCAGGCACCAGACGAAAATGGAAAGCTGTCTGGTGTGTCTGATTGTCGACGAAGCTGACTAGTCGACGGGCGCCGATATCTTGTGCCAAGGAGCCCTGCTCCGCAGGATTTGGAAAAAAAAAGTCCCTGGACTAGCAATGGTATCAATTCGATCCGCAGAGTCTGATTCGTTCAAAATGGGCGGACAGGAGATGAAGTGCCGGAATAATGCGACCTGGAGCAGTCGTCGCATAACTTACTCATTCAACAGAACAAGGGTTATTGCCGGAGGAAGTTGGAAGGAGCAGCGGCTCTGGAAATTTGGTCGACATTTGAGTGGGCCCTCAAGATGTGTGTCGTCTAACTTGGCGGTCATCGAGGGTCATCGAGGACATGATTGCCTACCTACATAGGCAGGTAGTTAAGAAGTATGTAGGTAGGTGGTACCAAGAGGTCGGAACCTAGGCGGGCAGGCACTGATGCGCGTGTCCATGTGCCGGATGAGAATGATCAAGACAAACATGTGTATGAGGCTCATGTCGTCCGCTACCACGGCATCCAGAGAAGAATGGAAGAATGGAAGAATGTACCATCACCCGCCGCCAGCTTGTCGGCTAATCAAGTATCAAGTGGACGTCTGTGCTGCCGAGAGTGGATGGCTGCTCATTGGCGCGATTTGGCGCGATTCGTCATTCTTATCGAGCGCCCCAGACCAGCTGCACCGGATCCCAGCACGTTTCTCAGTCCAATCCAAGACCCTCCAGATCCCAGGCGTCCATCCTCCAGGACCTTCTATTCCAATCCCAAGTCTAGGGGTGCCTGAGGGTGTTGACGAGACTGGTAAGCGTCAACTGAATCTTCAAACGGCAAAGAGGCGCTCCACCGGCCAACGGTAGGCGCGGGTTCGGGCGCGGGCGCGGGGTTGGATAGGGGTTCCCGTTGGCTCCAGAGAGCATGAATTTGCACATCTTGTACTATCGTGTGTGTGCAATTAACGCAGACGGCCCAACAAATCCCCTGGCGGCGCCTTCCGAGCGGCAAGCGACGAGCACGCCATGTGCGGATGTACATGGGCCATTGCCTGGTCATCTACTTGCATGGTCATGGTCTTTGATTATGCGAGCAATTCATCTCCGTGTCCACCTCCTCCGGATGACAGATGACAGATGACAGATGTCAGATGTCAGATGTCAGATGTCAGCAGACGTCGGATGTCAGATGTCAAATGAATGTCGAGAGTGTATGTAAAATGCCGATCATGCAAGGCATGTGTTTGTCATGTCATTGAACTCGCTACTTGAAGACACATCCATCAGGCTCGTAACGCAAGCCAAGAGACGTCCATCACATCACAGTGCAATTCGACACCCACTACGATACCAGAAACTCGCATACGCCATTGTACTCATAAATGAATCTAAAAGGGCCCGTGTACACCTTTACGAATAAGGAAAAGCACGAAAAAAAAAACCGAAATAATAAAATAATAAAATAAAGAAAGAAAGGCAGAAAGGAAGGGGAAAAAAAATACAAAAGAAAAAAGTTGCCCAACCAGTCAGTCTCTGCAAAACTCCTCCCATGACGCTGTCTAAAAAAGCAAAGGAAAAGAAAAAAACAAGCAAAAGCCTGTGAACAGTGCAAATCCTGCTAAAAGTGAAGTGACATGTAAAATCTAGTGTTTGAATGGAATATCTTTCTCTTCTTCCCTTCTTTCCTCTCGTTTCGTATGCTTTCTTTTCGGTTGCTTGGTATTTGTTGCGTGTGGCCTGCTGCTTGCTGCTTACTGTGTGTTCTTTTTGTATCAGATGTAGCTGACCTTGGTACCCATGCCCGCAGTAGCTAGTACTTTGGTCCACGAAACACCCAGTATTCGTCCAATGCGTTCACGAAGGCCCCTATGGCTCAGCATGACCAGAAACCCCACCAAAAAGGCTAAAAATCGCATAAGTAAGGCCGGATTGCCGTTGAGAGAGGCCGCCAGCTCCAGAAGCGCCTTTTGCAGCCGGCCCATGATGATGCTGGCTTGGGCGGTAAACGTTGTAGGCCTCGAGACTGCCTTGCTGTTACTCCGCGATGACATGGAGGACTTGCTTGGCCGACGGGATGGTTTGCTTTGACGGGCTTTGCTGCTTGAAGGCGGTGAGGCTTCGACGCCGTAATCACCAATACTGGCTTCTCGATCTCGATCTCGCCGCGCCCGCTGGTCCTCGTGCCTTTTTCGCTCCAGGGCCTCGTGTTCTGCTTTCTGCCGCCTGGCCTCTTCGACCTCGCGACGTAGCTGGTCGTCTTGTCGCTGGCGCTCTTCGAGTTCTAATCGCTCTTGCTCTTGTTGCTCCTCTTGTAGGCTCTGGAGTGCCTGGAGAAAAGCCTCCCTCCGCTCTTCGTCCAAGACGGAGCTGACGCTGATAAACTCCCGCGCATAGTCCCATTCGTTGTTTCTCAGCAGAACATGGAGGGTGTACAGTTCGAGAATCTTGACTCGAGCGTTGAGATCGCGGGGCGTGTCTGCACCGTTGGCCCCGGGGGCCGGTGACCTGTACCGCGAACTGGGTGCCGGCGACCCGTTGAACTTGTCCGCCAGATCAAAGTTGGGAGTCGTCGTGGTCGCCAGGTAGGTTTCCAAGCGTCGCTGATTCAACATCTGGTCTCGGGCATGCGAAAGAAGAAGAGTGGCTCTGTAGTATGACAGAGTCAGATATTAGTACGTCATTCATCATTGGCGATGTGTCTCGACTTTGGAAAGGGGGGGGGGAGACATTTGTTTCTCTCTTTATAACTTGGCAACGACAGGATGCAAATGACAGGGGAAAAAAAGGCTTTTACTTACAGGTTAATGACGACGTCAGAATCTACGTCCCCTTCCACACCGTGATACCCATTATGAATGACTTCCTCCCATACCTGACCGTCGCGTACTTTTGCGCACAACGCCCTCCATTCCTGATTCCCAAATGCATCCTTGCCCTCTTCAGGATCCATCTCGACAATGGCATTGAGAATGGTCAGGTACAAACTCCACACCTTGATTCGGGTCGTCCTCGATGCAGAAGCCACCGGCGCAGGATCTCCGTCCTCGACAGAACCAGGTGGGTGAATGAGAGGCGTCAAGGTGGTGAGCGCCTCGGGCAGGCGGCGCGTCAAGAACAATGTCGAGGCTTGTCGATATGTCTTGGATATTTGAGACGTCGGCCTCGACGCGGTAGTAGCGGAGCGCAGGGAGGCCATGGATGAGGCAAGAATGTTGTGTCCGTAGTACGCGTCCGAGGAGAAGGCAGTCATGGTAGGACTACCGACTGGCGGATGCGATCCATTGACGGACGAGGGCATGATGGCGGCCGAGCAGAGCAGAGCAATATTGGTGGGCTTGGCTTTCGGCGGATTGCTTATCGACTCGACATGGCACGGCGGCCGGGCTTTTTGGGGAGGGCGAGAAATGAAGTAGGCGATTTGTTTTAGATTCGAGCTGATAGAGTGCAGGCACAATTTTTCCGAGCTATGGGAAGGCGTTGGTATGCTACGCGGCGGTCCTCCCTTGTGTCTGTCTGGTCGGCATTTGACGATAAGGGCGGAACAAGTTTCTCAACGGGCCGATGGGAGAAGGCGCCGATGAGCGTTGAAGTGGCGGAGAAGCAGGCGCTAGGAAGGAAATAGACGGATAGACGGATGAGACAGACAAGCAGATATGAATGGTCGATCCAGAATTGCGACGACAACAACGTCGACTCTGTGCGCGGCGCGAGGGGAGAAGAGTCGAGTCGGTCGATGCAAATGGCGGAGCAGAGCACGAGCACACGAGACATGTGGTGCCAGCTGACGACGGCGACTCGGCGAGCATGCCAGCTGCGAAAGCGAAATCAATGGCAAACTAGGACAGCGATATGGACGAGCCGAGGCTCTTGCGGGAGCAGATGGCTGCATGTGGGCCTGCTGGTTGCCGACCAGCCACCCCGACCGGCTGCATAAGCTTCCGAGCATTTTCACAACATCGCGCATCATCACCACACCCTTGGGAATCAATTTAAGAAAGTCATGATGAAGTCTTGGTGCTTGATCTAGCTATTTTTTATCTTTAACGAGTCGCTCTTCATTGAGGCACTCAAATCTGACGTCGTTCGCCATTCAACGATGTGCGCAAAACGTGTAATATAGCCCGTGCCGGTCTCTTACATGGGTATCAACATTGCAAACACGGAAGCAAAAGTAAAAAAAAAAGAAGAAAAAAAAAAACAAAGCGCAGAAAAGAATAATAGAATGACCATGGGAAGGGAAATACCAACCCATGCACGTACCAAATCCCGCCAAATGTGTCGCTGCGTTCTCTTCAAGACAAACCAAGAGAGTATGAGTATCTTTTAAAGAAAATTACATGGCTTCTCAACCGTCACTGACGACGGCGCGCTCTTCATCACTTGCGCCTGAAACTCGCTATGAGGCAAGTCTTTCAACATGTTTAAAGTCTTGGTCAATTCGTCAACGTTCATGTTGGCAAGAGACTCGGGTTTCAAGACTCCCGACCTCAAAGCAACGACAAATCTATCATTGTCGACCATATCAATGAGGGTGCTCCAATGCCGACTGTCTGGTAAGAAGCCGAGTTTGAGACCTTGACGAGTCATGTGTATAGTGTTTGTGATGTTGTCCAGAACTTCGACTGAAGCTGCCCAAGGATATGCAGGATGCTGTTGTACCAGTCCATCTAACTTCTCGGCCAACTTATCTCTAAACTTGTCTTTCAGTGGACTCTTAATCACAGAATTGAAAGGGTTGCGTTTATCTTGTATTTCTGCAGATTCTGCTGTGATTATAGAGCTCTGGGCTTCAGGGGCTGCCTGAGATTTTGGAGACTCTCGCGTATCATTGCCGAAATATGTTTGCGCTCCGGGGATCGGCATTAAGGTCGCCTGATGCTGTATGTTTGTCTATAAATAGAGATTAGTTCACGAACAAAAAGCTCACATTTCATGATGTGAGAACATACTCTAGACGTAGATGTAGACGGTGCGGCAGCCGATGTCGTTCCATCTGTGCCTGTTGGCGCTGATAGTGATTCCGCCGCGAGTTGTGACCCTGACGTCGGGCGTGAGGGAGCGTCGCCAAGATTGATCATGCTAGGGGAAGAAATCTGAACTGATCCAACTCCACCAGAAGGCATGTGGTGAGCCGTGTAGTTCGGACGCGATGTAGAACACGAAGATTGGTAGTCTCTCAACTCTTTCAGCCTTTGGAATTCCTCTGGGTTGCTGTATCGAAGCTGATGCATCCTGACCATGTTGTCGGCCTCTTTTTGCTCCTCTTTAGATAACGGTGCCTTTTCATCTTCCTCCTCAAAAGTATCCGTGGGAATGATTTCTTGAATAGAATCACTACGGCTGCTGTGCATGATGAGTTCGTCAAGAAGACTTTCCTTTCCGATGTGGCCCGTTAAATCCTTTTGTTTCGTTTCAACAACCGGATGCCTCAAGGTCATATTTCTATTGCCCCAGCTGATGGGGTTTTTCTTGTCCACAACTCGAGACGCAAGTTGCGATTTGAATACCGTTCTGCCATGTAAATCCTGCTCGAAAGTACCGGCTGTAACAAAATAATAAACGGTGACAGGCTTTGTTTGACCAATCCGGTAAGCTCGTCCTACGGCTTGTTGTTCGTGCACTGGGTTCCATCCGAAGTCAAGAATGACCACACGATTCGCTCCTTGAATATTGAGACCAACGCCGCCGGCCTTGGTAGATATCAAGTAAAACTCAGCCTGGCTGCTGTTAAATGTCTTGATTAAATCCTGTCGTTTTGGTATAGGAGTTCGTCCGTCCAGTCGCTCGAAATGTCTCTTTTGCCCCTTGAAAAGCGTCTCCAGGTAGTCCAGCGCTAGGATGGATTGGCTAAATACAAGTACTTTGTCTCCTTTGTCTCGAGCGTAATCCAATATCTTGATCAGCAGTTCAATCTTCGTCGACGCAGATGGCTGGTTCGAGTCAGGACCAAACGAACCCAGAATCTCTGATACGGTGTTTGAAGTAAGAGCCACTTCTTCATCAATGCTCTTCTGCTTATTTCCTTTGACAAAGATAGAGGGATGAGCACAGATCAACCCGAGTGTACTCAAATCCTCAAACCCCCCTGGTTGCCTGACTGATGCATTTTGCATCAGTCTTTCGTTTGTAGCTGCTACATATGAATTGTACAGTTTGACCTGCAGAGGTTGTGGCTTGACACACAGAACGAACTCTTGTTTTGGTGGCAAATCTTCCTCCATGCAGCTTTTGACGGTAGCTCGATGTACCTTTGGTGCAACTGTTTGTTTCAGAGCCTGTAGCATTTTCAGAGCTCTGCGCTTCTCAGAACTAACACTTCCATTATCGAGGCCGTGTTGGATGGGATTTGCGTATATCTCGCGAAACTCGGATAATGGGCCCAGAAAATTGGGTGCTACCCAGTCGATCATGAAGTAGTATTCTTCAATGTTATTCGATAGAGGTGATCCGGTCATGGCAATTCTACTCTTAGTTCGGAACTGAGAACACGTCGTGTGAACGCGTGACTGGGGATTCTTCAAAATGTGAGCTTCGTCGGCAACAACTAGATTCGGTTCTTCAAAAAACTCATGTCCACTCTCCCCGCCGTAGATCGATTTTAACATGTGATAACCAATCACCAAGACACCACCGTTTTGCGACCATTTTTGAGACGTGGCCAAGCGCTCCTCATCAGACAGCGTTGAATCAATCGAATAAGGCCCACCTAAGATCCTGTCAACATCCCATAACAGCAATTCATCAATCCAATTGTTGACCAGTCCAGCAGGACAAAGTATCAATGTCTTGGATTGCTGAAGATCCTCAGGAATCTGTGAGGTTGCGCTCGGGTCCGACGATCTACTTGCTTCTTGAATTGCCACGAGAAGTGTGATGACTTGCATGGTTTTGCCAAGGCCCATGCTGTGCGATAATAGACACCCTTGACGGACAGCTGAATCTTGAACGATCTGATTCCACATGAATCGGACGCCTTCGATCTGGTGATCTTTTATGCGATTTCCGATGTATTGGTTGATGTAAATGAATGATTGATCGTCTTGCTTGGATTCGTTGATAATGAGGCGGGACTTGTCGCTAGACATTGTGGCGGCTTTGCCCAGGTTAGCGCGAAGACGAAGACGGCGAGCCTCTTGCTCTTCGGCGCGACGCCTCTCTCGTTCACGAAGATCGACAGCATCTTTGTTTTGAACTATTTCTTTGCGGACCGCCCTTCGCGAGCTTAATAAACTGCCTTCCTCGTTATCGTCGTCGTCCATGTTTTCACCATCAGATACGTCTTCGCGCCAGATCTGATTATCTTGAGGAAACAGCGGTGCCATTTGCTTAATAAAATCATGCCAAACCGCCCAACTGTTTCCACCTTGTTGTTTTTTTAGTCTTTGAACCGAAGCGGACTTCAGAGCGGTTAGCCTCGATTCCTTCAGGTTCTTGACTTTCAAAAAGCATAGAAACAGTCTTGATACATCGAAGGCGAGAGTATCCGGACCTAGCTCCTTAAGACGACTGACGTCTCGAATCGGGTTGGCTATATGTCTAGCAACTGTCAAGCGAAAAGACTCTTCGACGTCGTTCTGCTGCACATGCTTAAGGACAGCAGACCGTCTCGAATGCGCTAATCTCCAGAGGAGAGAAATTACTAGTGAATACCGCTCTTTCTGTTTGGCCCAAAAGTGTGGTGGATGACTGGCGATGCGCTTAACATCATGATACTTGGCGGGCCATGACAGAGATTGTATATGCGAGTGCGGTGGAAGCTCCAGTCCATTTTGCTTCACAACTTTTTCTCCCAACAGTGTTCCGACGGGTGGAGAGACGAGCTTCTGAGAGGTGCCAAGATCTGTGTTGCTGGTGGCAGACTTCTTTGTGGGGGTATTAGGGACGCTTGACTCAATCTGTGTCAAGTCGATGTAGTCGATGTGGGTAGGAGATGCAGGAAAATCGGAAGCGAAAATTGGACTTTGCGACTTTTTTATTCGAATACCAGAAGGGAGTTGCGTTAGATCAACGTAGGGAGTTGCCTCAGTCACGGTGCCGTCGTCGACAATGAAGCTCTCATCGTCATCAGAACTTGTCAGAATTTCCTCGTCCGATGCGACTTGGACGGTTTTTTGCTTGGCAGGCACCTTTTTCTTGAACTGAATCGACGAGCTTGGTGGGTTTTCAGGTTCAAACCTCGAGCTCAAAACATCAGCCAGCCAGGAATGATACAGTTGGTCTTCCACACTTTGTTCCAAAGACTTTGCTTGAAGACGAACGTCTCGCTCCTTTTCCCAGGCTAGCTCCATGATTTCCGCCTGCATCTTTTTGATTCTGTCATCACAACGTTTGGCTTCTTTGATAGCTCTCTCGAAACGGTCGGCTTTGATGCCACGCCTAGAAGCGTGTTTCCAAAAAAAATGTGCTTTTCGGCAGTGCTTGGGAAGCTTTCTCTCAGTCCAGTCTCTTGTCATCTCCAAAACTTCTTCATCTAGAATTTGTTGAATCCTCTCCGATGATAGAAGCCTTGAGCTTGCTTCGAGCCTTCTGCTTTTCTCTGCTCGTTCAGCTTCCATCTCTTCTAGCGTTTGCTTATCCAGCTCATCTGGCAGATCATCAAGGTCCAGGGATCTATCTGAGTCGGCGAATGAAGCGACTGATTCAGCGAGATCCGCACCGCTATCTAGAGCATTCGTGGTGCGATTATTTTTGACTAGCAGACGTCTCATGATTGTGTTGATGACGCGTCTTTTTCCAGGGGGGAATTTGGTCGGAACTGGAGTGCTAATAGCGTCTCCCTCTCCATGTACGTGGCGTGTAAGAGATATAAGTGGTGATTTTACATGTCCGACATCAATTACACCTGTTCCCAGATACGCAAACTCGTCCTCGTTGTCATGCAAAAAGGCTGAGTCTTGGGCGCCAATTTTTGATTCCGCTTCATCATGAAGTAAGAAGTCCGCTTCAGTTGAAAGAGGAATAGGGGTTGAATTGACGGGCTGTTCCTGTAATAGCTGAGGTGCTACCCTCTTCCTCTTCAACTGCTTTGTCGGAGTATTACTCTCAATAATCGCCGGTGGATTAGGAGCCTCCGCTGAGACGTTGGTTGTCGATGGCTTGCCGTCGTCGTGGCCCTCACCCTGTCCGTCGTAAGAATCTCCATGGTTCGCATGAGAAGTCAGGAATTCGGGCCCATTATCTGCGGATGCCGGAGAAGGCGTGACAACTTTTGGTTCATCTATTGCCGTGGAGCTTCGCAATGGAGGAAGAAAGATGTCCGATTGTGGAGTCATTCGCACAGACGTCAGTCTCTCCTGAACAAGGCCACGCGATTCCTGCTCTTCATGTTCTCCTCCATCTAAATGATCGAGTCTCCACTGCTGAAACAATCGGCTTCGACGCCGCAGCTTCATGATAGCTTCGCCCAAAGCATTCTTATGCTTGATAAGCCTGACGTTTAAGGTTTGGTAGAGTTCATTTCGCAGATCATGGCCGCTGGTTACCCCGACAAGATCATACGTTAGTAGACTATGCCCATCAATCTCATTTTCATGAACTCTATTCGCGAGTTCATTGAGGTCGCGTGAGCAAGGGCGCGGGAGAGCACAAAGTTCAGAAATCACGGCATTCTCATCCCACAGAAAGGGGTCCGTTTGCCGCGTGTCCTCCATTGACTAATGGCATGAAGGGACGACCAATGCTATGAAGAAGCAACCATGTCAGTAGAATTCGGGGACAAAAGAAACGCGAAAAGGAAGAATATGAATAACTTCACAGCTGCAGTGCATGTGGTGAGACGGAAAGTCTCCGGTTACAAGACGAGAGTGAGAAGACAGAATTCTGCCAGAACATGGCATGTAAGAAGCAGAACCAACAGACAAGGTGAACGACATACCTGAGACTTCAACTGCTTCCAGGCGGCCATCGGTGGCCTATAGCCTATAATAACTCTAGATCTGGCTCCAAAATCTCAACATGTGATGCTTGACAACCCGGTTTTGCAGCGGACTCTAAATGCAAATTTCATGCTCATGACCTTTCGTGATAGAACATTGAAGAATTGGTCGAGCGTTGCGCGCCAGCAGAAACGCGGAAGTTGAAAGCCCAAGTTGGCGTGTTTAGGCAGACCCACTTGAATCAGCCGTCCGCAGCTGGGAGACGAGACGAGACGAGGCCGGTGCAGGCGACGGGGGAAGTGGAGTGACACGTGACAACGTGGAAGTGGTGCTCTGGACTGCTGGAGGGGGAAAAATCACTTCCTGGTGGTCCCGAAGTTGAAAATCTCAGATCTGGGAAAATTGCATCCTCTAGGTCTCTCCGCTGGTTATCTCGTTGAAAAACACCAGATAGTTGGGTACCTATATAGATGCTCTTTTTGGCCTTCAACACGGGACATGGTATAAGGGTGATTGGATCGGCAGGCATCAGGCGACGGATATTTACCTGCCTGCTTCCTACATAGTACATGCATATGATGTACATACATACATATGTATGCATGCAGTTAATTCCCGTCTGTTTTCCCCCTCGTAATATACGGAAGTTTCGAAGAAAAGAGGCTCCAATACTGCGATTCGAGATCCAAGAAAGATTTTCCAGTTTGACGTTGGCTTTGGGCAAGATGGCGTGATAGCAACGGATACCGGCCCAACCAGTGCCGTCTTTTTTGCTTTGGCAAAACTGCTCACAGCTCGGTCTTTAGGGTGTGATCCACGAAAGCCGGCAAAGTTTGCAAACCCTCCTAGAATATATAATTAAGACGCGCTAGCTATTTTTATCTGCTATTTTGCTTAGAAGGATATAGAAAGTTATCTTAATTATATAAATCTACTATCTATATAGAACTTAAAGTACTACGCTAGCTAGGGTTATATAAATACCTATAAAAGGCTTAAATACTAAGAATAAAGTAAATTCTACTATTTTTTAGTAGTAAAAAATATAGTTTATAAAATTACTAGTAAAGTTTATAAAGCGGATAATAGTAAAGTTTATATAACACTATAATAACCTTTTAAGGTATAAATATTTCTAATTTTATTTACTTTTTAGTAGAAAAGGCTATTAATAATAACTTTTACTATATAGTATTAATTTTTTAGTACTATAAAGCTTTTAAAGTAATAAAAAAAGGCCTCTTTAGGCCTTATTAATGCCTTTAAAAGTATATTAATACTTATAAAAAGCTTTTAAGTCTTAATTATACTAGGGTATCCCTAATAGCCTTATAAAATTACTACTATTAGCTTTTTAAAGCATTAAATAATTACTTTATTAACCTCTTTAGAATACTAAAAAATACTTATTAAAAGCTTTATATATAGCTTTATATTAATACCTTAGTTATACCTTTATATTATTAATTAGTTAAGTAAAAAGTAATAATATTCTTATAAATATATATATATAATAAGCCTTAAAGAAATATAGAGCTTTAATTTTTCCTAAGTTAGTTATTAATATTATAAATCTTTTATAAGCTAATTAATTTAATAAGGAAACTATATATAAGATTTATTTATTAGCTAAACCCTAATATAGTCTTACTATTAGTAAAATTAAATAATAAATTTCTTTAATTTAATAATATTATTAATACTATAAATAGTATATATATTTTAGCTTTTATACCTTTTTATAGGTAAAAAAGATTTTAATTAAGAAAAAGTAATATCTTATAAAATATACTAATAGTAATAAGCTTTAAGGGATTATTTTTATATATACTAATAGGCACTAAGGGTTCTATTAATAATACTATATTAATATAAATTATATTAATAAAGGTATTTATAATCCCTTTAAAGTGCTTTTATCTTAGTAATATAGGCTTTAGCTTATTAATTTAAGGCTTTATAATGCTTTATTTAAGGGTTTAGTATTATTTATAAAACTAAAGGCTTACTAATTAGCTTTTAGTAAATAAAAAAAAGCTTTTTAATTATTAGTACTTATAATTATAAACTATTATTAAGTAGGTTTTTAGTTAGTATAAGTAAAAGTAAAAGATAATTTACTATAGTGCTTTTAAGTATTTATTTTTTATATAGGTAAAGATAGTATATACTATTACTAAATTATTTAATTTTATTAAATTAAATAAAAAAAAGCCTTATAAATTTAAAGAAAAAGAGATAGTAGTATTAAAAAAAAAAAGTAAGAAGCTTTTATAGTAGCTGTTACGTGCTAAATACCACACGTAAGTTGTTGGGTTCTACGCAATATGCGTGGAACGTTATAAGGTTATAAAGTAAAGAATATATAAGTTATAGTTAGGTAGTTAAGTATATATAAGGTTAAAGTTATCTTTCTCTATCTAGAAGTAGGATTCTTCCTTTATAGGGAAGAATTCTATAACCTATTTTACTATATAATAGGTCCCCCCTTTATAAAAGAGATCTAGCTTATTTTAAGCTTTAAAAAAGAAAATATTAACTATAAAGTGTATAGTTATTTATAAATTTTTCATTAGAATTCTTAATAACTTTATTATCCCTAAAATTAGAAATCTAATTCTATTAATTTATAGTATACCTAACCTTACTAAATATTATATATTTTATTATAAGTAAATATTATAGAAAACTAGTTTAATGTTATATATTTTACCCTAGTGTTATATTCTATATAGTATTATTAGCCTTCTAGTTATTTTAGGCTTAGCTATTTATAAGTAAAATTCTATATCTAAGCAAAGCATTAAGTATATTATAGTATTATGTTTTTCTATGCTAAATAGGTAGTAATTACTTAGTTATTATTAAAGCTATTATTAGAATTATTAGAATTATTAAACTCCTTCTCTATAGACTTATTATTATTATTCTTATTAGAGTTATTATTATTCTTATTAGAATCTTTATTTATTAAGCTCTTTTTATTATTACTATAGTTATCTAAGCTATTAGTAAAAATAGGTTTAATAAAATTCTCTATTAATATAATAATATAAATACTATAGCTTATAATAAAGTAAATATCCTAACTAAGACTATAGGTTACTATATAATTTAAAAGGATAAATTTAAAGATTTATTATTTACTATAGATACCTATAGCTTTAAAGGCATTAATATTAAGGTCTTTAATTATATTTTACACTCCCCTTTAGAAATCTATAAAGTATATATTATTATAAAGGTATATTATAGCTTTATAGAGTTTAGCTCTTTTCTTATAGGAGTTTATAGTATTTAAATCCTACTAAGTTTTATTTATATATATTTTACTATTTATTATAGTTTCTAGCTATACTAAGTAGCTACCTAGTGTATTAAGCTTTATAAAGAAAACTAAAATAATATTATAGTAAACTATAATATCTTATAAGCAAAGGTAAATAAAGGTATTATAGCTATAGCTATTACCTATATAAATTAGTGTGTTTTTTTATAACATTAGGTTATTATAGCTCTTTACTAGAGTTATAAAGAAGTTAAGAACTTATAGGTATTCCTTATAAGTAATAAGAGTTATATTATATTTACCCTAAATACTAAGAATATCCTTAAGAGATAAGTATATATATACCTAAAGGGCATACCTTATAAATATTATATTAATATTATAGGCAATATTTCTAGGCAGCTAAAGTAAGGCCTTTACGCTAAGTTTTAAGGTATATTAGGCAAAATATAGAGCTTATTTTAGTCCTCTCTCTATCTAGAGAATATAATATAATTAGTAAAGTTTATAAAGAAGAAAGTATTATTAAAAACTGCCTTAGATTAGCTAGTGTAGTTATAAAGACCTATATAGCTTAAAAACTAAGACTAGGGAGAAGTAAGAGGACTAGGTAGTATTATTAAGGCTACTAAGTTAAGCTATTTTTTATAGGTTACTAAAATTTATTAATATATTATAAGTACCTTTATAGTATTCTTTATTAAACTTATTAGCTTCTATGCCTTTAGAGTAAAGAATAAGTACTATATAGAATATTATTATAAGTAAGTAAATAAGTAAGTGTATAGAGTTATTATAAAGGTATACTACTTTTAAAGTAAAAGAGGGCTATATAAATAGTAAGGATAAAGAAAGGTATAGTTATTTTTGCCTAGAAAGAAATAAAAAGGTATATTTTTAATAAAAAGCCTTAAATATAAGCAGCAGTAGTAATGTAAATTATAAGGTTTAATAGAAGAGGTTATTAGAGGAAGGAAGCTTTAAGAAGTAGAGTAAGTAGCAGTAGGAATTATAAAAGGTATAGTTATAGCTTAGGCTATAGCCCTAATCCTAGGGCTAGTAAAGTTAGTATTACTATTATAATATACTATATAGGCATAAATTAGGAGTATTATAGTATATAATTTAAAGATATAACTTTATAACTTTTATTAGGGAAAAACGCAAAACTATTGCGGACTATATATTTATAGCTAGGTATAAGTATATTCTATTAGGATTAATATAGAGTTTTATAAGGGAAAATAGGAAACTTTAGAGGAAAAAATAAGAACTATACTCTCTAAAGCTATAGCTAAGTACTCCCCCCCTTTTAATTAAAATTCTATGTATTAAGCGCCTAAGAACTAAATCTAAGTAGCTATAATATATTATAAAAAAGAAATAAAAGCTTAATCCTAATATCTATAGTAAGTCTTGTATAAAAATATAGAAATACCTTATATTATAATAACTATAAAAGGCGCGTTATTCTATAGCGCTATTAAATATACCTAAAAAGCTAGATAATTCTAATCCCTAGGATACCTTATTTATATCTTTCTTTGCTATAGCAGTAGCTTATTATATAGTTATACGCTAGCTTAAGTTAAGCATAGGGAATATAGTAGCTAGTTATAATCTTTTATATATATACTAGCCTTTAAGGGTGTAGTTTATATTAAATATTTATACGCTAAAAGCTATAGGTTTCTTAAGGTTATTTACCTTACTTTAAAGTATAGTAATGTTTTTCTATAGTGTTAAGATAGATATATTTATAGTAGTTTAATGCTTTTTAAGGCTAATAATACGTTTCTTAGTATTTTTTATAGCGGATTTCCCTATAATAATATCCTTAATTTTATTATTAACTATTAGTAAGGTATTGCCTATTATTATGTTATAAATATTTATAAGGCCTTTAATAGCAGCGCATTATATATTAGACTATATAGTATAATCTTTAGTAGTAATCTATAGTTTTTTAACTAGCTTTTCTATAGCCTAAATATAGAGGGTTACTATATGTTACATCTAGTAATGGTGCATGATGTATATTCTATCTAGTGGAGGACACTCCAGCTACCTAAAATGTATGTAGTGGGTGTCTCAGGCGAGATGCCTAAGATATAAGGCTAGATACTAGGGCACTATATCTAAGGGTTCCAATAAGGGGAACATTAGAAGGTCTATAGTGCGTAACACCTCCCCCATAGCTAAACAACTAGCCTATACTAAATATATATAAGATCCGTTCTTAGAAGAGCGTAAAAGGCTAGCTTAAAAGAGGCAAAGAGAATGTGTTAAAAATCTAAAAAAATGCAGTATATAGAAGGTTATGCTTCTAAGCGCGCAAGCATTAGCAGCAACAGCAGCCAATCCTTAGAGAAGAAAAACTATATATAAACCACATAGAAAAAGGCCTAATTAAATAATACTAATTGGTAATTAAGAAGGGAGGGCTATAATAAATGCTAACCAAGGAACTATGCGCAGCATTTGTATAAAATTATTATGCTTTACGCGTTTAAGACCTTTAGTGAAGCTATTAGCAATTATCTAATCTGTGCTAACCTGTTTAAAATAAAAGAGGCTATTAGTAACCTTCTAAGTAATCTATTTATATTATAAATCTATATGCTATATATAGCTATAATACTTCTTATTAATTACATTTGCCTACGCATTCTAACTATTAGTAAATAGTAATAGTGGGCAGCTCTAATTAAACCTAAAGTCTTTAATAAGCTATAATACCTAGATTATAGATAAAGCTATAGGCATAAGATTAATAAATTTAGCTTTAGTAGTACTTAAAGCTATAAGAGTTTGCCTTTTTAAAGACTAAAGAATAGCACTACTATTAAGCATAATAACGTAGCTAGCGGTAGAACGCCGCATTATAATATTATTACTATAAGAGGCATTGCTATAACTATAAATGCAGAGAATTTAATTATTAGTACCTATAGTGTGTTTTCCTCTAAGGATAATACTAAGATTCTTTATTCCCTAAAGGTATTGCTAGAGGTGCTTTTAAAGATCCTAATAGAATTACTTTAGCGCTAAATTCACTATACTAAGCTTATTAACTATAAATATAATATTAGGTCTTATATATATAGAGAGCTAATTAAAGCATTTAATCTCTCTTTGCTAATCTATAAGATTACTAATAGTAAGGAGGTCTTTCTAATTTATAGGAATCTTAGCCTATAGCAGCTAAGGCATATAAGCTAGCAATAAATTAAATACCTAGAAACGCTTAATAATAGATTTAATATACTTCTTTTAATAAAGAAGAATAGTCTAGTGGTTATAGTCCTATAAAAATTATATACTAAGGAATATATATACTATCCCTAAGCGCTTAAGCTTATATTAGGATTCTAGTAAATTAAGTATAGTGCCTATTGCGCTATTTAATAAAGCTACTATAATAATATTATTAATATAAAGAAGAAGAAAAATATAGTCTTTATAAGTAAAGATGTATAACTTACTTATAAGTCTCCTAAATCTATACTTAGAGAGCTTAGTAAATATATTATTAAGCCACTAAAGAGGTAATATTAGTAGGCTATATAACGCTTAATTAAGGCAGCATACACGCCCTATACTGTCTTTATAACTATAAGGTTGCTATATAAAGACCTTAGTTTTTGCGTTAGCATTTAGAAAAGCATTAATAGTATTATATTACTACCACTTAAGATTATAAATAGTAATTAGCATATAAAATATATATAGAGAGACTAGGTAGGCAACTATAGCGTAGAGGTCTTTATCTTTAAATACTTTATTGTGTTAATTGCTACAAACTACCTATTAAGCCTTTAGATAAGGCTTATTATTAATAGGATACTTAACAGTATAGACCTAATAGCTATTAAAGACCATAGCATTTTTTAGTGGGTAGACTAATTCCTAGCTATTCTTCTGCTATATCTTTTTTAGCTCTTTAAGCTTAGCTAAGCGCTAGAATGTATAATAATTTAGAAGATCTTTTACTTTAAACCAATTTAATAGTATTAGGATCTTTATATTCACTACACTAGCTATATTAATAATCATTATACAATACAAGGGATTTATAGCCTCGTCTTCCTTATATTTATTATTATTATAATATATAACCACAAGGTTTAAAGACTTACTTGCAGGAAAAGCCCGTTTTTACCTATATATTGCAATATATAAATAGTTAACACGCTCTTTTATACATATTAAGCAGCGCGTACCTTAAGTATTAAGACTACGCTCTTTATTAACAGGATTTAACCTATTTCTTAGTGCCTTTTCCTTCCTAAGGTTACTTAATTCTTATTAAATAAGATTGCTATAAAGCAGCAAATTAACTTTAGCCGCTACTACCTCTAAAGACTCTTTAGTTGTAAGAGCTAGGGCATTAAGCATTTCCTTATTATATATAAAAGGCACCTTTTCCAAGGCTTATAGCTATAGTTTAGGGTTAAAAAGAGGCTTATAACTCTTAGGGGGCGCTATAACTAGATTGTATAGTCTAGATATAAGTATATACACTAAATTAAGCAATTTTAGTAGGTTCTTTAATGTCTACGCTTAAGATAGTAATATATTATATTCTAGGGGGTCTCTAGGAGGAGTAGTTAACTTAAAATGTAGTTAATTAGATAATATATATAATTTTAGTGGCTTTTCCACTAATTCGTTATAAGGTTTAGACTTAATAAGGTCCGCTAAAGCAGTAGGTTATTAGTCTATATCTAGGGATACGCCCGCTAAGGCTATATCCAATGGCAAAGTAATTATCCTCCTGCCTTCTTCTATAAAGGCTAGATTAATAAGTTTAGTAACGAATTTAATGTCTTCCTTATTATAATTAGTGTGATTAAATGCTTCCTAAAAGCGTATATTATAAGCCTTAACAATGTAATTATCCTTAGGAAGCTACACTTTAAATAGATAATATTTAGGACCTTCTATGCCTATAAGGTAGCCCTTTTTAGCCTAGGGGGCTATCTTTATAGTATATATATGCCTTTCTTTAGGAATTTATATATATATAATATATCCCTAAGTTTAGAGATTTTAAATAGATACCTTATTATTTAAACTAACCTTATTAAATAACGCTTATTATAGTAATTTACTGCTAGTGCCGTTTGTTAGCAATAGATTTATAATCTTAGTAGTATACTTTATTGTATATAGCTATAGAATATTAGGAAGCTTAGCACTAATTATAAAAGCACATACTATCTCTATAAGGGTTCTTCTAGCCCTTTTAATAATGCCTTAATGTGCTAGAACGTAGGGAGCTCTAGTATATAAAATAATGCCTTTTTTATAGTAGTAGCTAGCAAACTTTTCGCCTAAAAATTCTATAGTATTATTAGTATAGAAGCACTTAATAGTAAAGCCGCTGCTTATATTTTCTATAGTAGTCTACTAAACCTCTATAGCTTTCTATGAATTCTTATAACTTATAGTTAGAATTACCTAGTAAAAATAGGTGTATATATTAATTGCATGCAAAGTGTAGTTCTTTCCGCTAAACCCCTCTAGTTTATGCATAATATAATCCTAAAAAACATAGGATAAAAAAGATTAAGCGTTAGTCTAAGGTTTATAGTAAATAATCTAATTAGCTTTTACAAGATAGTAAGCCTTATAATAGAAGTTACAAAGAGAAATAGGATTAATAGAGATACTAGCTTCTTTATATACACGCAGGATATAATCCTTTCTTACATGCCTAAGTCTTTTATATAAAAGGCTATATTCTACATTCTTTATAATAGCCTTTGCAGGCAAAGCTATAAAGTTAAAGTAAGGCTCTTCCTTATGTAAATTTAGGACTATAATATTAGAGGCCTAATGAAAAGAAGCAACTTGCTAATAAGAAGACTTTATAATTAAATAGTCTAAAGAGCTATCTATAATAATACTAGCTTTCTAAAGAAGGCTAGGAGAGATTATATTAACTTTAGCTTTAGGGGCAAGCTATATATTTAGCAGCTTAAGATAGCCCCCTGCTATAGGTATTTTCACTATTCTAATGCCTTTTATTGTAAGTAGTTAACTATTACTTACAGTTATTAGTCTAACCGCTATATTTATATTAAAATATGTAAACTACTTTGTTAAATTAAATGTGTAGTTACTATAGCCTATATTTAGTATATAATTAGTTCTTTTAAGTTAATTAGAGTTAATAGCCACTGCATAAGCATTATTAACACTTATAGTCATACCACTAAAGGTATTTCTAGCTTATATAATATCTACTAAAGCTATGCTCTTAGGCTTAGTCTCTTAAGCCTTTTTTCTACTCTCTTTAATATAGTTAGGCATCTTCTTAGGATATAGCTTCTAGTAAAACTTAGGCTTATAGCCTTAGTAGCCTGCCTTAATAGTATAACTATATTCTAATATAGTTCTAGTTGTAGTAAGCAAGGTTTTCTTTATTGTAAAGTTAGACTTCTACTCTATTATAGGCTTATTAGACTTATAAGTAAGGTACTTTAGCATCTCTTCCTTTTTTAATCTATTAGTGGTGTAGCCCTAGATCTTCTATATATTGTATATATTAAGTATAGAGCCTTTTACAGCATAGAGCGTTTGCATAACCTATATAATATTAGGTAATTTTGTAATATTAGTAATTCGCTGCTAAATATTCTAGTAATAGTTAAGCTAAACCCTTATTATTAAGTAATCTGCCTACCTTAATTAAAAAAATATATCTAAGAGCTTAATAATTGTAACATTAGCTTAAAAGCTGCAGTTATTACAAATAAGCGCTATAAGGTCCGTTACGTAGCCCTTATAATTCTATCCTACTCTAAGGATGTTTTTCTATATATATATAAATAGCGTTTGCTATACTAAGTATGTTAACAAAGCATGCTTCTAATTAGTCTATGCTAACTAAAGAATTATACCCTTAAAATGCCTAGTTAGGCTAAGGATGTATATATATATCTTTATTAAGATTTCCTATTCTTTAAAATTCTTAGATCCCTTTAAAGGGGTTATTTATATAGCTTTTAAAATTATATCCTTTATACTAGTTATTAGGTTAGTATCCTAACTCTAGTGTGCCTTATTTAGCGCTAGATTTGCAGTCTAGTTAGTTATAATAGCTTTAATTTAGAAGCTCTAAAGTGTTATAAGGTTAGTTACGTTAATCCACTGTAACCTAGTATTTAACGCTAAAGAATTATTAGTTTAGTTAAGTAGTAAGTTAGTATAGGTAGCTTATTACTTAGTTAAATCACTACATAGCCTACACCCTTATAGAGATTATAAAGCTAAAGATTAGTAGGTTTATTATAGGTATTTTCTATGCCTTAATAATAAAGGGAGAAAACCCTATAGAGTTTTACCTAGTTATACCTTAGCCTAGTTAGCAGGCATAGCTTTACCCTATAATTGCTATACCTAATAATCTATAATCCCCTCTCTTATTAGACTAATGCCTAGGTGGTTCTAACTTATTAGAATAGTAGTCCTAGCTAGCAGTTAGGGGGGTTATAGTAAGGGCCCCTTTTTTTATAAAACTTAATAACTAAGTCTCGCAATATGTGTAGGCATAGCGTTAACTACTACGACTAATAATTAATAATTTTTACATATAAGCGTAAAGGCAAAGGTTTAAATCCTACGCTAAAGAGTGTTTTTATGCCTTTTTAGTATTAACTAGATTAACTAAGGCTATAGAGAAGCCTAGTTATAATAATAAAAAAATTTTTATAGCCTAAGGGGGCTTATAATAAAAGGGGTAAATATGTGGTAAGGTAGCTATAAAAGATATAACGGACTAAGTTTAGCCTTTTATTAAAAAAATAGGTATGCTAACACAGTAAAGTGTAATAGGATAAAAAAGTATAACGTTAAACGTTAAAAAATCCGGAAAATAGAGGGCTTATAACCTATTATATCTAGTAATAGTGCATAATATATATTCTATCTAGTGGAGGACACTCTAGCTACCTAAAATGTATATAGTGGGTGTCTCAGGCGAGATGCCTGAGATATGAGGCTAGATACTAGGGCACTACATCCGAGGGTTCCGATAAGGGGAACATCGGAAGGTCTGTAGTGCGCAACACTATATTAATAAGTATAAACATTAAGGGTATATACTTTAGCATTAGAAGCTTAATTTCTACTAGGTTACTCTTTTTAATAGTAATAAGGTATTTTATAAAAGTACTATTAAGGTAACTATATAAACTAATAATATGCTTAGTAATAAAGATCTTATAGGCTAGAATCTAGCTAGTTTAGTTATGCCCCTTATATTTTCTACTAAATACCTATATAGCAATTGTATTCTTTATATAGTCTTTAGCTATGCAAATAATTAGTACTTCTAAGTAGCCCTTTCTACTCTTCCTAGAGTTAAGGACTCTATATATCTTATAATATTTAGTAATAACCTTAATATAGAGGTTATAGAAGGCATTATTAGGGTTAACTATATACCTATTTATTATAATAGTTATGCTTACTAGGGAGAATTCTATACTAATAGTATAAAGGCTATTAATAAAGGCCTAGTCCTTTTTCTTTATATTCTTTTTATTTATTTACCTTTAGAATATATAGTTTATTTTACTAATATTTATAGTAAAGTATACCTTTTTATTCTCTATAGTTTTAAGTATATATAGCTTTTTATTTGCTTTACTAAATTAGTAGAAATACTAAAAGAGCTTAAAGTTTATAATAGTTATAGTAATAGCTTAGGCTTTATTAGCATTAGTTACTATAATAATATTATTGCTCTTTATATTAAATTCTATAAATTTATTGTTATTACTAAGGTCTTTAGTCCTTAGCTATTAATAGGTAAGCTTATAGGGTTTACGCTAGTGCTTATTAGGCTTAATATTAAATAGGTTAGTATTATTAAGCTACTTATATTTAGAGCCTTTGCCCTAATAAAAGAGGGCTATAGTATTAGGGAGGTCTTCTTTCTTAATTTTACTATTATAGCTAGTAATATTATCTTGCCCTATTATTATAGTATCCTCCTAATTATCTATATAAGGAGGCTAAAAGGCAGTATTTTTACCCTTTTTATTAGTAAAGGGGCCCTGCCTTTTTATTATAGTATTCTCTATATTATTACTAAAAGGGGGTAGAAGGGCTAGGCTTATAGTCCTACCTATAGCGCTATTAGGTTAGTTAATAGGTAGGAATATATTATTTTCTATAGCTTAGCTTAGGTTAAAGAGGTTATTATTAATATAAAAGTAAAGACTAAAGGGGTTTTTTTAGTTATAGGTAAGGGTATTAATATTAATAAGGAGGCTGCTTTTTATATATAAAAGGTAGAGAGTAACTATAGGCAGTGTAAATCTATACCTAGGGCTAGCTATAGCTTCTTTATAGAATTTTAGCTAAAAATCTAGGGTATCTAGGTAAATCTAAATCTAAGTATACCTTTACTCTTTTTACTAACTTAGTATATAGCCTAACCTATTAAATTTAGTAGCTATAGCCTTAAGCTTATAGAGTTTAACTTATGCTTTTTTATATAGTAGTAGCAAGGGTATTTACTACTTATAATAAGCTAGTAATAATGCTAGTTAATAGTAAGAAATAGCTATAAAGAATAATAAATATAGTAGGGAATAAAGGTTATACTATAGTAGCTAAGTAAAAGTAATAATAATAAGGAAAAAACACTAAGAATATATAGTAAGAGTATAAAGAAGTAAGGGTTATGCGTTAGTATATACCTTAATAGGGCTTATAACTTTAAGTAGAAAGTAAGCCTTAAAAGTAAGCTTAAAGGGTGTGTAAAAGTTAGGTCTTTGCCTATAGTTTTCTGCTAGTAGGATCTTTATATATAAGCTTTATAGAGAATAAAGCAAGTAAAGCTAGCTAATATAACCTTAGTAGGTTAATTAGGAGGCATTATAAGCCCTTTCTTACAATATTCCTTATCTTAATTAATAGGATTCTAATTAAGGTATATATCCACTATTTCTATAGTATTAATATATATTTCTTCCTTAGAAATCTACTAATTATCCTTTATTAAGTAGCCTTTCTAATAGATAAGGAAATTAATCCTAGGCTTCTTTCCTTTTTTTTAGTAAAAATATATATAGTAAAACTAAATTCTTTTAATTTCCTAGTAATTTACCTCCCTAAAGCCTATTAAGTTTACTAGTAGTAGTATTAGGCTTTCTTATTAGAAAGGGTTAGTGCCTTAGTAAGGCTTTTAAATATAAGCTACTAATACTACTAGGTAAACTTTAGAATTTAGTAGGAATTTTAGGTAAAATAATAGTAGTAAGACCTTTTTAAGGACTTTATATAGACTAGCTTATTATAATAACTACTTTTTCTTTAGCTTTCTAGGGAGCTTATAGCTAGTGTAGAGTCTAAGGTATACTATATCTCTAATATTAATATCTATAGGCTTATACTTAGTATTATACCTAATTTTAGCAAGGGCTACCACTATAGTAATTACTAGCTTAGCTTCCTACTAGTATAACTTCCTAAGCATAGTAAGGTTTATATTATTTAAGTTGCTTACTTTAGTATTAGGGTTAGTAATTAAATTAATTACTAATAGTAGTTTATTACTTAATATAAGTTTATTTAGTAATTTATTAATAAAGGTAGCTATTATATTATTAAGGTAGTGCTAGAGTATAGGGATTACTAAAGGCTATAGGATTTCTAGGTTTATAGTAGTATAGTATTATATAGCAATTATTACTATTTAGTTCTTATATTCTATAATATTATCTATCTAGGGGTAATATATAGTAAATATAAGGAATTTAACGCTAAGCTTATAAAATAAGGATATTTATATATTTAAAATAAATTTAAAGTTATAGTTACTTATAATTTCCCTTAGAAGTCCTTAGTTTAAAAGATAGAGGCCTTTAAGTAGAAGTCTAGCCTAAATATCTATAGAGTATAATTTATTCCCTAGGATAAAAATAGTTTTCTTACTAAATAAATAGTTAATTAAGTAAAGGGCATTAAAGCTATTAAAACTATTAATAAACTATATAGTATTTATAGAGCTAACTTTTAGTATATTAGTAATAAAATCTAAGAATATACTATAAAAAGGCACTAGTTTTATATAAAAGGACTGTATTTCTTTTAGTAGCTTAGCTTAGAGAATAGTATTTTTATAGTAGACTAAGTAATGCGCTATATATGCCTAAATTTAGTTACTTATCTATAGAAAATATATAGCTAATAGCTCCTTTAACATTCTACCTATGCTAAAGTAGTAGTAATTATTATATATAAGCTAGAGGAGGTTTTTAATATAGTTTTAAGGGATATAGAGCTGCTAAAGCCCCTTAAAATTATAGTAGTAAAGGAGGCTATTATTCTAAAGGTCCTACCTATAAAGGGGAATTTAAAGTTAGCTTTAGTAGGCTTTATATTAGTTCTCTTAAAAGGTAATAATACCCTTAATAATTTAGCTATACTTTATATTACTATAGTACCCTACTATAATAGACTCCTTAAGCTCTTTATTTATAATTATAGTTATAGCGCTCTCTTCTTTATAATATATATATATATTAAGCTTATTAAATATACTATAATCTATAGCGTCTCTATAAGTAATATTTACTAGTAGGCAAGATAGTGTATTTAGAACTATATTTAGCACTCTAGGTATATAGATAATATAGAGGTTAAATTATAATAAATAATTTATAACTTTTACTAACTTAAGGTTAGCTTTATTAAGGTTTATTATTATAAGTAAAGTATATTAAATTATACCTTTTATAAGTAAGTAATTTATAATAATATTAATAGCCCTAGAGTTAGACTATACTATTTTCTATAGTTTTCTTATTCCCTAAGTAATAGTAATAACCTTTACTTTAATTAAGCTATACTACTTTTCTATTAAGAAAGTTAGGTATAATAAAAATAGAATAGGGCGTAATTCTCTACTACTTATATCTTTTCTAGGGATACTCTTACTATCCTAATTAATAGCTAATTAGAAAGTATATAGGCTAAAACTCTCTTTATAGGCATTAATTTTAAAGAATAAAGAGTAGTTAGGGTTATAATGCTAAAGTAGGAGTTTAGTGTATAAGAGTATTCTAATTACTTTAAAAGAGGTAATTTCCTATATAATTAGTATAAAAGCTACCTACTACACTATATACTTCCTAACCTACTTAGAAGCCCTAATTAGTAACTTATTCTTTTTATAAAAGTTATATAGAATATTAGTTTTCTTATTCTATAGGGGTTTAATATATATATTATACTATAGTATACTAGTGTAGAGGAAATCTACTATTTTAATAAAGGTTTTAAGGTTAGAAAGGGTTTTTAGTATTTAGATATTTTTTAATGCCTTAACTTAATTATTAGTATTAGTAATTCCTTTTATATTAATAATAAATCCTAATAATTAAATAAAGGGGTACCTAATAAAGGACTTCTTTATAGCAATATATAGTTAGCACTTCTTAAGGATTTTAAAGATAATTTCTAGGTAGGCAATGTAGTTATTAAAAGTGTTAAAGAAAATAGTAATATTATTAATATAAATATAAATAAATGCTTAGTGCTTATAGAATTCCTTATTTATAAACTATTAGGTATAGGCTAAAGAATTTTTATATTCTTATATTATAATATAGAATACTTTAACGCTATGCTTAGTAATAATTACTATCTTATTATAGTATTACTACTATACTAAAAGCTAATTAAAGAATCTAAATATATTAAGAAGGGTTATTTAGAATTTTCTATAGGTATCCCCTATAATATTGCCCTAGTCTAGCAGGGAATAAATATTAAGAATAGTAATACTATTAACTAGTTTTATATTAATAATAGCTTTATCTTTATATTTCTTATTAGTATTTTACTAAATAATAAAGCCTAGGTAAGAATATAAAGCTTTCTCTCTTACTCTAAGGTAAGATACCTTACTAGCTTTATATTTTTTATTAAAGATTTTATAGAATTTATTAAAGTCCTTATATTTAAAATTATAGACCCTAAAGGGCTTTAGTTAGTTCTACTAGCTATTAATAAAATTAATATATATTTAGTCTTCCTTTAGCATAGGCACTATGCCTTTATTATAATAAACATTATACTTATTAATAAGTTTAATAAGTTTTTTAGTAGCTACTATATTAATATTTATAATTTTTACACTAAATTTATTAGTAATAAATAGTATATTATTTAGGTAGAAAATACTATAGAAGGGGATGCCTTTATTAACTGCCTTTAGGTTAAGGTTATTTATAGTATCTTATATATCCTTATTCCTAGATATTAGTAGTGTAGAATAAGGGGTAGCTACTAGCTTAGCTTCCTTAGGGATATTAATATCCTTCCTATAGTATATAGTGTATATTTAAATATCTATAATAGTATAATTAGAATTAATAGAGTCTAAACCCTAAAGGTAGCTAAGGCACTAATAAGACTAAATCTAAATAGGTTTAGTTATATAGTTATAAATTAGCATAAGCTTAGTTTATCCCTACTTAAGGATATTATTAAAAATTCTATAGTTTCTAAATATAAAGTAGTATATACTTATCTCCTTATTATTGCCTAAATCTTTCTAAAAAACTAGTACTAACTCTATATAGTTTAGTAGGATAGTAATATTATGCATTATTATAACCTTCTACGCTAAAACTATATAGAAAGAGCGAAAAATTTAACCTTAGACTATTATATTATATATAGAGTAGAAAATAACCCTTAAATTAATAAAGTTAATCTTAATACTATAATTATATATAAAATCTATACTAATTAGTAGTTTTAGCGCTAATTTCTCTATAATATTAGTAGTTATAGTAAAATAGCTAGATACTAACTTACCTTAGGCCTTGCTTTAAATATAGAAGTTAAAAGTTATAGTTTTAAAGATATAGAATAAGGAGTTTATACTATTTACTAGCTTTAGTTTTTAAGTGCCTTATTATATATTATATTTATTTTACTATAACTACTCTTTATTAATAAGGATTAAGAAAGTATTAATATTAAGGTAGATCTTATAGTTATAACTCTAGTTATTAAAGCAAAGGTTTATTTTTAAGTAAGTAATTGCCTTTTTTTTCCTAGTAATTTCTACCTAGCATAGGCAGGTAATTACTTTAATTACCTATCTATTAGTTAGTCCCCTATAAGTAGTAATCCTCTTACTATAAAGGGTTAAGGGAAAAGCTAGTGCTTTTATATAGAAAGCATTAATAAAATTAGAGTTATTCTTTTTAAGCTTACTTTTAACTATACCTTCTTTAATTATATAGTAGCTAGATACCTTAAGGTAAGTTTCTTTAGCTTTAATATTAGGGTTATTAACTATAATAATATAGTATATACTTCTGCTAGTATTATCCTTAAAAGCCTACTTTCTATAGAAGTTAGGGTAATAGTTTCTTTAGTTATATTAGTAATACCCGCTAAATTTATAGTAGTATAGCCTACTACTATTAGTTTACCTAAAGGAGTTTATTTCTTTTATATTAGAATTAGTAAATTACTTATTCTTATTTATAGTGTTTTTTATTTACTAAGGCTTATAGCTATTGCTATCTTTAGAGTAGCTATAGTGTTAAGAAATAAGTTAAAAACTAAGCTAATAATAAGGGCTTTTATTAAAGTATCTTTCCCTAGAGCTATAGCGCCCTTTATAGCTTAGGGAGTAACGCTAGTTATAGGAGTTCTTATATTATAGTAAACTATAGCCTAATTTATACTAGCTACCTTAGTAAGGGGGCTAGTTTTAGTGTGCTTTTACTCTAGTTTTTAGATCTTTAGTATAGAGTAAGTTAGATTCCTTAGTAAGTAAGTAAGCTAATACTAATTGCTTACCTTTATCTGCCTTATAATAATTCTTAAGGTTTATAAGAAAGTCTCTTAAGTCTTATTTTTTGCTATTTATAAGCTTTATATAGGTATTTCTATAATTAGCCTTAGTTAGAGTTAAATAAAGTTAGTAGAGTTCTATGTAAAGCTTATAGTAAAGGCAAATTAGTAGTTAAAGATTATTAAACTCTCTATTTACTTTAGTATAATAGAAAACCTTTGCTATAAAATTATAGAGTAATGCCTTAAATAATATATCTTCCCTAGTAAACTTAGCTTAGTTAAGCTATACTATAGTGTTTTAGACTTTAATACTAAATTCCTTCCTAATAGCTTTAAATACTAAGTTAAGGTTACTAAAGATTATAAACCTTTTTATATTATTAAGGTGTTATTAATACTAAGTAAGGGCTACACTATAGAAAAGATACTATATTTAGTGCGTAATTTACTCTTACTAGCTAGGTTCTATATAACTAAAGTAGTCTCTAATAGCTTAAGTCTAGAGATTTATATTAGTAAAAATAGTGGCTTTTTCTTTATACTTAATTGCCTTATTATTAATCTCCTTAGGATTAGTTTTTAGGTCTAGGTACCTAATATCCCTAATTTTCTAGGAGGAGTCTATACCTTATTTTATAAATACTATTAGTTAAGCTATAGCTAAGGAGTTATAAAAGTATTCCTCCTTAGGTTACTATTCCGTAAGTAGTATAACTTATTTAGTAATTAAAGCTATTTACTATAGAACCTATTAATTATTATAGAATTAGTAATGCTAGAAGCTATATATACTATTATAGTAGTAGCTAGCAATAAGGGCCTTACTATTATAGTTAATCTCTATACACTAAGAGGTATATACTATAGGCCTTGCTAAAAACGCTCTAATACTTAGGTTACTAAAGGAAGTAGCTAAGCACTAAGCATTAGCTATAGAGGTCTAACTAGTAATTACTATAGAAAAGGGGTCTAAGTTTATAGTAAGTTAGTGTAATTTAACTAGTTAAGGTATATTAAGTATAGCTATGCTTAAATAGCTAATAGTATTGCTAATCTCCTTAGTATTATTATATTAAATTTCATTAAGTATAACTTCTTAATATATGCTTATATCCTTAAGAATGCGCTTAAATTCGTTATATATATTAACTTTACACTATTTTCTATAGAAATCCGCCTTTTTTACTTAGAAACTCTACTCCTTAGCTATATAATAAATTAAAATTAGCTTATTCTAGTTAAATTCTATAGAGGCTAGTATAATTCTTAGCAAATCTAATAGTATATCTCCTAGTAAGTTTTAAATAAAGTAAATAACTTAAGGAGGTATATTTAGCTTTAGTCTAGCCTTTTAGTAGGAGCTTATACTAATAAAGTTACCTTCCTATAAAAACCTATTATTTTTAATAATAAAAAGGGATAAATAGTTTAGGGTTTTTAGTTATCCCTTGCCTTTTATACTTAAGTTTTCTTTTATTAAGGTATTTTCTAAAGAGATATTAAATACTTCTATATTATTATTATTTTTTATAGGCTATACTAAAACCTTCTATATAGTTAATTTATTAGTAGTAGTAAGCTTTATGCATTTAATAAGATTTTTAAGCTTTACCTTATAAATAATAGCCTTTATTATTTTCCACTTAGTGTTTAAGGTAGTAGAGTCTATAGGGTTTTAATAAAAAGGCCTTTTAACTAAAAAGGGTTTTAAACTAAGTTAGAGTCTACTATTAATATATTAGTATCTTATAAGATTTTAAAGGTTATTAATATCCTTTAGTAATAAAAAAGGTCTTTTTTTACTTTTATAATTAGGGAAATCTTAGTAGAAAGCCTAGAAATAGTATACTTAATATATTTAGTTTTCTATAATATTACTAATAGGAGAATTTAGTTTAATAAGCTAAGGTTGCTAATTTTCTCTAGTTATTATTATAAATATTATTATTTCTTATAAGGTAGTATAGGTATATAAAAGAAATAGTAATTGCTACTACTTATTATATACTAAATACTATATATAAGTTATTAAGTTTTACGCAATATATATAGAACGTTATAAGGTTATAAAGTAAAGAATATATAAGTTATAGTTAGGTAGTTAAGTGTATATAAGGTTAAAGTTATCTTTCTCTATCTAGGAGTGGGATTCTTCCTTTATAGGGAAGAATCCTATAACCTATTCTACTATGTAACAGTAGCTACTATATATACTTTAAGCGTTTTTTATAGGTTATTAATAGCTTAAATTTATAATAAAATTATAGTATAGCTTTAGAAAGTATATATATAATAAAAAGAGTAAAAAAAAGTAATAAATTTAATATATTTAATATTATATATATATTCTTTTATTTAGTAAAAAAGCTACTAAAAAGGTTATTAAAGAAGTAAGAAAAGTAAAAAAGTATATAAGCCTATAGAAAACCCCTAATAGCCTTTAAAGCCTTTAAAGCCCTTAATTTAGTAAAAAAGCTAAATACTAAAAATATTTTTAATTAGTATAACCTTAGCCTTTTTTAAGCCTAATAAGTTCTAAATTAAGGGATTTATTTAATCCTTTTTTAACTATAGTATAATCTTTATTATAGTTTAAATTCTAAACTCCTTAAAAAGTAATTAGTAGTTTTTACTTACCTTCTTTATTTTATTTATATATAGAGACCTTGCTTAATATATAATATACCCCTTTAAGCCTATTTTTAGTAGCCTAAATACATTAAATAGGACCTATAAAAGCTTAAATAACTATACTATAATTTTCTTTTATTATAAACTGTTAGTATAACCTTAGAAAGGTTATGAAATGATAAATAAAGCACTAGTGCAAAAAGGGTCATAAATATAATATGTTAGTGTTAATAATAATAAAGCTAAAAAGCTAGACTAAGGAAGGTGGCGTTGTATGCAGAGTTTTCCACTGGCATTAGGGTTAGTAGGTCTAATTATACAATGCGCCTAATTAGTATCTATAAACTAGACCTTCCTAAGGTTATGCTATTCTACTAAGGTTATGCTATTAAGGGCAATTCTAATACTTATAAATTCTCTCTTTTTTAATAAAGAGAAATTACCTAAAAAGTAGCTAAAAAAACATATAAAAAACAGAGAGTGTTATTATTAATATATATAGATTTCTTAATTAAAAAGAATATCCCTAATTAGCTAGCTTTATACTAAGTTAATTATATAAAAATTCTTTAGCCTTTATAGCCTTATTTATTATAATTAATTCCTATTAATTAGCTGCTTCCCTCTTTACCTATTCTTTTACTTAAATTCTTATTTTATTATTATTAATAAAGCTCTTAAAAGCCTTATTTAGCATTGCCTTTATTATTATATTTATAATGTTATTATTTCTATTAATTCATTAAATTTCTATAAACTTATAACGCTTATATAATTATTAAAGGGCTATAATGTTAATTATAAGCCGTTTTTCTTTTATTATTCCTAGCTTTATAAGGTATTTATATAGGGAAAAAGAGTCTATATAGATTATTATTAAAATGTATACTTTTTATAGCTTCTTTATAATTATATTTAAAGTAACTCTTAGTGTATATACTATATCTACACCTTAGACTATTCTATATAGCTTAGAGGTAAGAGCACTCCTTATAACTCTTTTACTCTTTATTAAGCTATATATAATAATATTTCTTTAAAGCTTAAATTTTATATTAATACTACTTTTTACTTTATTACCTAGAATAATTATAAATCTAATCTAGAAGCTTAGGTCTTTATTATTTATAAAAAACCTATTTATAAATATATATAATGCTATTAATTAAAGGTTAAGTAAGATATAGCAAATCCTTTAGTTAGAATTCTTAATTTACTAACTTATCCTCTTATTAAGCTTATTTATATTAGTTTAGTTAGGGTTTTAATATTATACTATTATAAAGAGGTTAAAAAGTGCCTTTAATTAGTATATACTTAAGATATATACTCTAAGAGCTTATTATTAAATATATTAGTTCTTTATAGTTATTTTATTCTTAATTTCTACTATTATAAGCTTTTTACTTTAGCCTTTTTAGTTTAGCTTAATTATATTATTACTATAGTCTATTAGAATATAGCTATTAAAGATAAGAGGGTTCTTAGCACTTAATATATACTTTAGTTTAGCTATAAAACCTACTCTTTAAAGCTTTTTTTCTTCTTTATTAAAGAACTTTATATTACTAAGGCTAAGGGTATTATTTATTTATATCTTAATAAGCCTAAAGTTATTATTATCTTTAGAGGTAATTAGAAAGCATAGGTTATAGCTAGAAGTAACTATCTTTAATATCTCTTTATAGTAGTTAGAGTATATTGCCTACTAGTGTGTTCCTACCTTTATAATGCTATATAAAGGCTTAATTACCTTTATTATTATGTTTTTAGGATAGAGATATTTAATTTATTATAGAAGCTTTATAATAATAAGCTAGCTAAGGTTTATTTATAATTATATATATACTTAGGTAATATTTTTTAGCTAAAGGAAAATTTTCTCTTTTATAAGTAATAGGGCTAGCACTATAATAAGTTATTAGCTAGCCTATTAGATTATAAGTGCCTATATAAGAATTATTTCCTTCTCTTAATTACTATAGCCTTAGATTATAAAATATAATTTCTTATATAGTAAAGAGGTTCCCTTACCTTTAACTTTTTAGACTATTTATAAGTAGAAAAGGCGTTAGTTTCTATGTTTTTTAGGGTTAAACTCTATAAATTTAAATATACCTTTTGCTAGTAATATATTAATTTCTTTTTTATTAAAGGCTTTAAAAGGCATACTCTTAGTAGTAATTTTACCTTCTTTTCTAAGGGTAACTATAATTTAGAGGTTTTCTTTCTTTTTTATTAATAAAAATACACTTCCTTTTATATAGGTACTCTTTTCTTATTCCTTTTATATTCTATAAAATCTTAGCTACCCTTCTTTTAAAGATATATTATTATAAGTAGTATATTTATTATAGTTTAAGCTAGCTATTATTAGTTTTCCTTCTCTTTTTAGTTCTATCCCTTATTAGTAATAAATTAGGTTAAAACCCTTATTATTATCCTACTTAGGTTAGCTAATTTTATTATTATTATTTACCCCTCCTTATATTATAGGTTTAATTATCCTTTACTTATACTTAGGATAAATTTAGTAATAGCTATTAAAATTACTTAATATAAGCTATTTAAAGATAGAATTACTATTCTTTATAATTATACCCCCTTCTCTTTTTAATCCCTTCTTTTAAAGGTAATAATTTAAGTAAAAACCTTTATTATTATTCCTATTATTAGGGCTAATATCCTTCCTCCCCTTATTATTCCTTAGTCTCTTACTATAGTAGTAATAATTTAAGTAAAAACCCTCCTTATTATTTACCTTTAGAAAGCTAAGTTTAGCTTTAACCTTTAATTTATACTCCTTTTATTTACCTTCTCTTTTTAGTTTTATTTATTAATAAAAATAACTTAGGTAAAAACCTTTATTATTATCCTTAATAAAGGGACTAATATTAAGTATCTCTACTTTTCCTATAATATTACCTTTTTTTTTTTCTAAGGGAGTTAAATATTCTTCTCTTTTTAATTCTATCTTTTAATACTAATAATTTAGGTTAAAACCCTTATTATTATCCTTAAAAAAGGGACTAAGTTTAGCTTTCCCTTTTTTTAATAGAGTTAAACTATTTTCTTTTTTCTATTTTATTCCTTATTTTTCTCCTTTTTTCTCCCTATTTTTATAATTAAAGTTAACCCTTTATATCTTTATAGTAAGTGTTACTATAGAATGCTTCTTTAGGTAGCTTTATTTCCTTAGAGCTTTAATAGCCTTTAAAGTAATTAGCCTTACTACTAAAGTTTTATTCTTTAGGTAAAAACCTAGTAGTTTACCTTTAGTAGTAATTACTATAGTTATTTTTACTATTAAGGCTTTACTTTTTAGTTTTTTAATTAAAGGGTTATCCCTAATAGTACTTACTAACTTTAGTGCTTAGGTGTTATTAGTAGGTATTTTATAGGGCTTAATAATAGTACTATAGAAATTAATAAGGCTATTTAGTATATCTATAGTATAGGTTTTCTCTATAGTAGCTAGAAGCTTATAAGGGCTATACTAGCCTCTTTTCTCTTACTATATATATATATTAAATTATAGTAAAAGCTAGTAAATTAGTATAGTGTTAGGTTTATTTTAAGTACCTATAGCTTCCTAAAATTAGCATTTTATAAGGTATTTTTAGGCTTCTTTAGTAGCTTATTATAGTGCTATTACCCTTTAAGCTACTAATAGGCTTAATAGTAACTCTATTATTATATAAAGGTATACACTAAAGACTAGTAATATTAGTATAAGGCTATTAGGGCTTACTAAGTTATTAACTGCTTTTATTACTATTTAAAGCTATTAATTAGTAGTTAGTATATTATTAACCTCTTTTTTAATAATATTATATACTTATTTTAAGGGAAGGTAGTATTTCTTTATTTTACTAATACTATAGTATGCTTTTACTAGGACTTTATTAGTATTAATTACTAAAAGATATATTAAATACTTAAATTTAGTAAAAGTAAAGTTCTTTTTAGCATTACTAGTAATTTAATTTAAAAGGCCTAAATAGGTATTAATTTAGTATTCTTTAAGAGTATTTTATATATTATATACCTTTTACTTTCTTTAGTTAAAAAAGTAGGTAGCTTAGAAAGCTATAGTAGTATTAATAATATAGAGAATAGGTTATTTATTAATTTATAGGATATTAATAATAATTTTATAGTTAAAGTTAAGGTTATCTTTTAATAAGAATTTAAACCTTTTAAAAGCCTTACTATTAAGTTAGTATTAATAGTATTTATTAGTAAGTTTTCTAATAAGCTTATAGTTTACATTTTTACTAGCTTACTTTAGTAATTTAGCTAGTCTTTAGATTAATAAGTAGCTAAATTAATAATAAAGTTATTAAATTTTAGTTTTAAAGAGGTAGAAAGCTATAGCCTTATTAGCTTATAAAGTCTACTATAAATATCCCTATTTTCTAATAATTAAGACTTTCTTATTCCCTTAAATAAGTATATTAGTAAGGTTATTAAGCTTAATATCTATGCTATTTATATCTATAATATAGTATAAAAATAGGGTTACTAAGCTAAGAATATAGAAGTTAATAGTACTAAAAACTATTAGGAGATAAAGAATACTAAAAGAAGTAGCTAAGCTAGCTTTAAAGTTAACTTTATATTACTTAAAGCCTTTAATTTTAAAATATAGCATTAGCTTTAATAAGGCTTTTGCTTATATTAATTTAGCTATAAAAATTCTTATTATACTAATGTTAGGGAGAATTCCTTAAAAGACCTCTTTAGAATATTTTTCTTTAAAGATAAAGCATTAAGGAGTAGGAAGGTTAGGTTTAGTATATAGATTAATGCTAATTAAACTATATTTAAATGCCTAGTTTTTAAGTAGCTATAAGAGTTATAGGCTATTAGGATAGTCTTTTTAGGGCTAATTTTTAAGCTTAGTTATAAAGAATTAAGTATATATTATTTAGCTATTATTTTAGTTAGACTGCTTATCTTTCTAAGAAGTAAAGAATATATTTACTACCTTCTATATATAGTTATTAGTATTTTTCTACTTTTCCTTATTATTATTATTAATAAGGAAACCTTTAAAAGCTTAAAGAAATACTATAAATTTCTTATTTATAGGTATATTTTTATATTTATTACTTTTTTACTACTTTTCTTTAGCCTTTTATTACTTAATCTTAAAGTAGTTAGTTAATTAATAGCCTTTCTTACTATAAATAAAGTATTTTTAAGGGAACTAGGGTTTTCTATAGTTATATTACTCTAAATATAAGCCCTATGCCTATCTATAGTGCCTATTTATAAAAAGGGTTTTATTATCTTCCTCTTTTAGTAGTCTTTTTATTATTTATTATAATAATATAATTATTTTATTTATATAAAGGTATTTTCTTAAGTTACTAACTATACCTTTATAGGTAAGTATATAATTAAATATAGTAAGGTAGTATTTAAAGACACTACTAATAGTAGTTAGTAGTTATTACTATAGTTATATATTTACTAATAAGGAATTAAAAAGGCTATAGTAAATTTTCTTAAGGCTATTAATAAGAATATTTAAGTATTAAAGCTTAAACTTATTAAGGTTCTTACTAATAACCTTTCTTAATATTATATTATTTTACTTAATTTAATAGAATTACTAGTTACTTTTAGTCTTAAAGTAAGTTTTAATCTATTAAATAAGCTCTTTATAGGTTAGGTTTTTATTAGCTAAGTTATTAAGATAGTATATAAAAGTATTCTTTAATAATATTATAGGGAATGCTTTATTTTATATATTTTATAGAATATTATATTTTCTATATTTATTTATAAAGATATTAACCTTTAGGGTTATAAAGTTATATATCTTACTAGTGTACTTATTTTCTTTAGTGTAAATTTTACTAAGCTTACTAAAAATTCTATAGATTTAGTTATTTATAGTCTTACTTTATTAATAAAAAGAGCTTTATAAAGGTATAGAGTTATTAGGGTGTAAGAATTTTAGGTATTATTTTTTAGGGGGTTTATAGAAGTTCTTTAGATATTAGTTATTATAATAAGGTATATCTATATTATATAGAGAAGGATACTATTATTGCTAAGCAAAGTAAAGGTTTTAGTTAGGGTTTAATAGTATATTTTTATTACTATACCCTTAGAGAGGGTTAGGGGTTTATTATAGTCTTTCTTAAGGTTTTTAGAATTAGCTAACTACTAGTAAAGTTAAATAGTAGAGTAATAGATAGTTAAGTAATATTATCTTAATTTTTAGTGCTAGGAATAGTATTATAATTTACTCTTTAGTATACTTAAGAAGCTTATAAAGATTTAATATAATAAACTCCTTAGTGCCTTTATTAAGTAGAATTCTATGTTTTTATAGAAGGTTCTTTAGGCTACTTTAAATATATATTTTAATTTTTTTAAAGTGTTTAAAAGTTTAGTTATAAAAATTATCTTAAAAGTTCTTAAGAAGTTCTTTTTCTTTCTAGCCTTACTCTTTATAATACTAAATAATATAGGCTATATAGTTATTTAGTATAACTACTAATACTATTGCTAAGTTAGGGTTTTTAAATATACCTTTCTATTTTAGTAAGATAGTATTATTAAATAGGTATAGCCTTCTTAATAGTAAATTCTTTATTAAGTAAATTAAGCTAATAGTTAATAAAGCTCTCTCCCCTTCTAGACTTTAGTTTTTAATTATTTCTTATATCTTATTTTTTATTTATAATAAAGCTATATTATTATTAGTAGTTTAGCCTAGCCTAGTTTATTTTCTTTATAATAAATAGAAGAGGTATTTAGGTTTAATATATAGAGCTATTCTCTCTAATAAAGTCTAGCTATACTTTTATTATTATAAAGCTACTTTCCTTAGTATAAAAATAGTAGTCTTAGATACTATAGAAGTTATTTCTTTTTTATTAGGAAATACCTTATAAATCTATAGTTAATAGTAACTACTAATTAGTGTTAATATAACCTTAGAAAGATTATAAAATAATAAATAAAGCATTAGTGTAAAAAGGGTTATAAATATAATGTATTAGTGTTAATAATAATAAAGCTAAAAAGCTAGACTAAGAAAGGTAGCGTTATATATAGAGTTTTTTACTAGTGTTAGGGTTAGTGGGTCTAATTACGCAATGCGCCTAATTAGCATCTATGAACTAGACCTTCCTAAGGTTATGCCGTTCCACTAAGGTTGTGCCATTAAGGGCAATTCTAACATAAACCTTTTAGTAACTAATTTACTTACTTTATAGCTAATATAAGCATTTTTAAAGAGTTTTATAAGCTATTAACTACTAGCTATATAATATTTAAAGGCTATAAACTTAGGGTAGTAGTATTATTTATACTTTTATAAAAGGAATAAAAAGCTAGGTTATTATCTTTTAATATATCTTTCTTAGCAGGCTTTATAGCATTTTAAAGGTCTTTAAACCTTATAAACTCTTCTTTCTAGCTTTATTACTTTCTCTCTTAAGGTATATTATTCTTTTCTTTATTATTAGCTTTTATATTCTTAGTAATAGTAATAGCTATAAAGCCTTAGTTATTATTAGTATTTATAATAAAGTCTTTAGCTAAAAGGTTAGTAATAAAGATTTTTAACTACTTTAAAAGTATAATGCTTTTACTTATAGGTAAAGGCTTAGTAGTTAGGTATTTTTTAAAATATTTATATATAGTATTAAGAGTTTAGGCATTTTACTTACTTATTTAGAGCATTTTAATCTCTTTATTATAAATAATACTAAACTAACTCTTTATAGCTTAAAATACTTACTAAAGCCCTTTAAAATATAAATATTAATTTTTAAATACCTTTATAGACTAATAATAATAAGGGAATTTAAAGTTAAAGGTAAAAATATAGCCTTTAAAGATCTTTTTTATAATACTAATTTTATTATTATTAAGCTATTAATTATACTAAGCTTTAAGTAGTAATTCTAATAATATAATTATTTTTTTATAAATTTAGTAGAATAAGCTAGTGCTAAATACCTTAAATTAAAATAGTTAGGGTATAATATTAATAAGTACTTTCTTTTTAGTATAAAATAGTTAGGTAATTATAATATTATTATATTATAAAGCCTAGAAAAGTTTAATATTAAAGTTATAAGATAATCTAGCTATAAAGGTAGTAAAAAAACGCTACTAAAAGGCTATTAAAATAGGCATAGATAGTACAAAGTAGGATCCCTATAGTGCTCTATATATAATTTGTACCTCCTCTTGTCCTGTGCAAACTTTGCCGGCTTTCATAGATCACACCCTTAGGACATGCCCCGCATTTAGTCAAGTCTGGTGGAACACGATAGGCAACGCTTGGCTCTGGTGGGCTTCTACTATCAGTCATTAAGTTGGCGAGCCATTTATAAACTCAGCTCGAGTCAGCAGCTGTCACTTCAAGAAGTTGGGGGATCTCTTCTTCTTCGTCATCGTGAAACCTCCTTTCTGTGCTTCGCTCATCAAACGCATTACACCCACTTCACAAAATGAAGGGAGGAAAGAAGAAAGAAGAAATGGCCGAAAGCCCGCCTGGTTCATTGTTTGATAATTGCCTTTACCCCCCGCTCCTGACGGATGCAGAGCGCGAGGCTCTTGTGCAAACCGTCAAAGACTGGGCGTCTGCTCACGGCCTGGTAGTCAGACCTCCTCCTGCGGTGATTGCAGCAGAAGCAGATCCCAACAGTCTTGCTGCGGTGCCCGCCCCCGTGACGCTGTTCCCAAGTGGCGTGATTAGACACGCCTTTAAGAAAGGTCTTGCGACACAGAAGGCGTACAATGAACTGTATGCTGCCGTGAGCAGAGATGAAGATTTCCTGGCAGATATTGTGAAGCAGTACGCTACATATCCATTGTTCCGTGTCACATGTTGCTCGTGCTTACTGACGCTACGCGCACCAGGGTGGTTGATGGCGATGATTTTGTCCGTGATCTCTGGGCTGTCCACCAAACAGTCAAGTCGGAGGGTTATACACAGGTGAGAGGCATTCAAGTTTGCCTGCAGTCGAGGAGACGCTAGATCCACAGGGGTTCTGATCTCCCAAATAGCCGTTGTCACTAGGTCTATTCAGGTCGGACTACATGGTTCACGACGACGATACCATAGTGCCCCCCCTCGAGGAACTGAGGCAAGTCGAATTCAACACCATTGCCTCATCTTTCGCTGGCTTATCGGATCTCACGGCACAACTCCATGCGTACCTGTGCAAAAATGTCTATCCGTTCCTGAAGCGACCTATTGCGGACGACTTGTTGGACCGGCCCGAGAACAAGGCGGTCGAGGGACTGGCTGGCGGTATGGAAGCTGCGTATCACGCATACGGTGCTCCCCAGTCCGGGCATACCAAGTGCATCATCTTTCTGGTTCAAGGAGACGAGCGCAACGTGTGGGACCAGCGCCATCTTGAGTATCAACTGGCCAAATGTTCGCCAACGATACCCGTGTTTCGTCTAGCCTTTGCTGACGTTATGGAATACACTACCCTGGCTCAGACGGATAAGCGTCAGCTGTTATACAGCAGCCCCATCAACCCAGAGGCAAAGTATGAGGTCGCCGTGGTCTACATGAGAGCTGGCTACGGCCCTGGCGACTACCCTAACCAACGAGCTTGGGATGCCAGATGCCAGCTGGAACGCTCCCACGCCATCAAATGCCCCTCGGTCTTGACACAGCTGGCTGGGACCAAGAAAGTACAGCAGGTGCTGGCCACGCCTCGTTCTTCAGACGAGGCATCAGTTCTGAGCAGATTCATCAAAGACGACCATCCCTCGGCCTTTGACCTGTCGCAGACTTTTACGAATATTTACCCCATGGACACATCCAAGATTGGGCTGGAGGCACGAAAAAAGGCACTGGATCCGGAACAGTGCCAGGACTACGTACTGAAGCCGCAGCGAGAAGGTGGAGGCAACAACATCTATGGCAAGGCTATTCCTGATTATTTAAAGTCGATACCGGAGTCTCGTTGGGGGGCCTTTATCTTGATGGAACTTATCAAACCTTTCCCCCGGCGAAACCTGATTCTCCGCAATGGTCAAATTGAGGAGGGCGATATTATCAGCGAACTGGGAATCTATGGTGCTTGTCTTTGGAACCAAGAAACGGGAGAGATGCTCCATAATGAGGAGGCTGGTTGGTTGCTTAGGACCAAAGGTGACAAAAGCGAAGAAGGCGGCGTCGCGGCTGGCTACGGATGCATGGACAGTGTGTCACTGACGGCAACGATGCCGACATGTGACGAGATAGCAACCATGGAGTAGAGCCTCCTTCCGCATCGTCGGTACTATGCAGTGGGCACACGACCCGTGGAACAATCATGATATCGTAATTAGTAGTTCATGGATTACATAATATGGGAACGTCCTCAATTTTTTTTTTCTTTTTTCAATTTTTTTTTTCAGGAAAATTGCCACACGCCCGTTGTTTGTGGCCCAGCTTAAACATACACGCAGTTATTGTAACAAATGAAACAGGAAACTTCTTGAGAGGGGCGAGTTCTTTGATGAATAAACAGCGCGGTGAATATTGCGGGATTGCAAAAAGAGTCCAGTAGTCTCCGCGCCTAGTTTATGTCCTATCATCGAAGATGAGAGCCTCATTCGGGTTGATCAGTCGGCTGGGGTCTCTTGAGCACTTCGATGTAGCCTGTAGCGATGTAGCGGTCAGAAAAATATGTTGCGCTTTCCTGTACTATTGATGAAGAAACGTACGTTGAACGATGTTCAAGCCGGATCGGGGTTGACCGTTGCTGTCTTGGTAGTTGGTCATGGTGGCATCACCTTCAACAAGCACCATTGTACTGGTTTAGTGTCAGCTTGGATGTACTGGCGGAATTATGCCAAGTTCGCCGCGGGAAAATCTTGCTCAATGCTGGTAAAGGGAAAAGAATAATGATAACACATACCCCTTGGTCAGGCCCAGCAAGTAGTCCCTTCGAGGACCCTCGGCGAAGCTGGCGACGCGGAACCAGCTCGTCTGGCGGTTGTCCTTGGGGCCACTGTTGCTGGCGACGGCATATTTAATAATCTCACGGCCAGTGCTGGTGGCCTGGACCTCGGGCGTATCAGCGAGGTTGCCAACGATGGTCATGCGAGCCGTAGATCGAGGAGACGAGGTGCTGAACGAGCGGGCAGCGCCGGCAGAGGCGGCGGTCGCGCGGCGGAGCAGGAAGGAAGACATGATTGCGGATGAGCGGCAGAGACGTCGAGCGATGGATAGTATGGGTTGGGGATGATGCGATGTTGCGTTTGATTTGTGCGATGCGTGAAGCGAGTCACAAGATTCTTTGGTTGAGAGTCCACCGGGCTGATCTCTGGGGTCCTCAAAGTGCTCCCCTGCATAGCACGCGTTTGCTTCTTGCTGACTGGTCACTGCGGTCCCAGCAGGCCTTCGCGTGTCGGACGCGCGACATGGACAAATGAGGGTTGGGCACTGGGACTCAGCTGTGATTGGTCTGGTGCCTCGTCATCGCACGGACTTGGAGCTGCATTTTCGGAGGCAGCAACGTGCCTGGATTCTGCCTCAGGTACCTCGAAGTATTGTGTACTTATTATAGATTCCATCTTGAAGTATCTACCTAAGTAGATACCTACTGTACCTATCGGAGTAATCAACAGTTGCGATGCCTCAATGCCCAACAGAGCCGTGCCGTGCCGTCTGTCGAATGCCTAGTGCCCTGGCCTCTCTCCTCGGATTTCTCTTGACCTTGTAAAAGAATAAACGCTTCTGAGGATGCCTGTGGATAGCCACAAGGCCAAAGTGAGCCTCTCGTCATGAGGCTGCATCTATTCATTGTACCGCTATCACCCCTGATATGTCTTCTCTCTCTTGGCGCACACCGTTCGTGTTGACATTCTGAAACCGCAGTAAACCGTTCTCTGTAATTCCGAAAAAGGAGCCTGGCCTGGTGCCCTTGCGAAATTCAAAATGTGATTGCATGTGGCTTTTACGGTCCGCCCAAGCGGTGCAGATACCACGCAAGCTCGACTTTGAACTAGCAAGTCGTACCGGCTTGATGCCGACGAGAAACACTCTCCCATGCGCAGTCATGAGATCCGACCTCCAAGCCTCGTTCCTTTTATCTGAGCACCTCATGACATTGCTCTGCGAGCTGTGGTTCGCCAAAAGGGACGCCACACTGGAAATGTGCCGGTGGTGTCACGTCCCGATTTGGGTGTCAATAGAAGCCTCAATAGAGTCAGCTTCCACACTGGCAAACTCCAAACGGTCAATAAGCGTTGGTCTGCTGGTCTAGCGCTGGTCTACTGGGTCTATTGAAACTCGCAAGCCAAGACTCTACAACGGCTGCTTCCGTAGCAGTAGTGCAATAATGAGAGTAATGACGTTTCGGAGTGAGAGAAAATGCAGCGAGAGCTCCTTTTTCTTTCCTTTTTTGTTTTTGGCCCTATTTTCTTTTGGCCTAGTTCCTCCATCCGCAATGCGAACGCGAAGCTGTTTGCTGTCTTATTGATGGTCCCTTTGCCTATCGTTGCTTTTGTTGGATTCTTGGCTCCGGGATCTTATTGAAAGTGTTCGAAAAGGTTGCCAGTTGACGGACTGAAAGCGTACAGCTGGCCTTGCATCCTTGACCTGAATAGCCCTATACATGAAAATCTAAGTCAATTCGGGCATCACAGTCGTGGAAAATGGAGGAGATGGATCGAGTTTTATTTGCTATTGATAATGGCCTGCAAAGGCTATAAGGGCACCTCTTCCGCCGTGCCTGTGATACGACGACCAAGTTTTGAGCGGATAGTTGCACAGAACCTGCGAAAGGCAGATGCATCTTTGAGGCTTTCGTCTGTCCCTTCTTCTTGTCTGCTGTCACTCTTTTCTTTGTTGACATTGATAGCCCTGCTCGTTACTCAAACAATCATTTTTTCCATCATCAACCGTTTCCATCTTGGTCAAGTCAACCATTCTTGTCCTTCTTATATGATACAGACGTAATGGAATCATCGTTTCTGACGCACTGGCTCGGCCCTCGCGGTACTACAACCGTAATGGCCATGGTCGAGCCTGTACCCCCTTTCACCAGCCCATCACTAACGGCAAACTTGGTGTGCCGAGTCCTCCTAGCCATCGTTGCCAACCTGACCTGCCTGGTGCCTCTCCGACTGCTCTATAAGAACGGAGAGTTTGCAGCAGTGTTGTTCATCCTGAACGTCGAAATTAAGAATCTCGACACGATCGTGAACTCGTTGCTCTGGAGAGATGACAACATCAGATCCTGGTGGCCAGGGTACGGCTGGTGCGATGTCGATGCCTACATTCAGAACCTCAGCATCGGATTGTACATCACCTGTCTGCTGGCCATCGTGAGGAACCTGGCCCAGCAAGTTGGTTTGATGCGAGCCAATGGTCTCACTGTCCAGGAGCGGCGTCGTCGTAACTTGATGCAGGCGCTCATCATCTTCCCTTTCCCCATCGTCCAGCTAGCCATGACCTGGCCGCTCACCGCTCAACGGTATCTCGTCGGCACACTCATAGGATGCTATTGGAATCCTCATCCCTCCTGGCCGTTTTTGTTGTTATTTGTGCTTCCGCCGCCCATCTTTGCCCTGATTACGGCCGGTTACGCAGGTAAGCTGTCCGAATCCAGACTGTGCTTGTTTCCCCCCTGGGATTCAAACGTCCCAAGTTGGTGTGTCTCTCAAAAGCTTGAACTGCTCTTAACACATCATCGCCTCGTTTTGTAGTTCTCATCTACAAGAGATTCCGACAAGTTACGAAAACGACCGAGACAGCACTGTCAAGCAACCGCATCGCGCAGCAGAGGAGCCAGCGCACGCGACGAAGGCTTTACCTCATGGTCATTTCTATACTCATCCCTTTCCTGCCCGTGGTTGTCGCGTTGGCAGCCTGGAACATCTTGCAGATGCATGGGATTAGACCGTACGACTACGATCAGGTCCACAATCAGGCTTCGCCACTGCCTTGGAACACGATTCTGTTTGTGCCGTCGAGCCAGATAAACTGGGCGTTGTTGAACAACTGTTACATCCCCATCACCACGGCCATACCCATCTTTGTGTTCTTTGGGCTGACCAAGGACGCCATCAACCACTACCGAAAAATCGCTCTCTTCTTTGGCCTGGGTTCCCTATTTCCTGGTCTGAGACAGGAATATGATCCCGATAAAGCCGTTTTGGTGGGAGGGAGCTCATTCGGCTCTCGTTATATGCGAAGCACTGTCAGGTAAAGTGGCTCTACACACACGCCGCTCTCTTACACATGAGCATGGTTTTACTGACAAGAACATCCAGTGCGCCATCAAAGGCAGAGTCAATCAACTCTCCAGGACCATCCAGTCGTCATATGTCGCTTGGCATTGAGAGCACACACAACCAATCATGCCAACAAATCAATAGCCACGACACTGTACACGCAGAACATACAACCACAACGACAAGGATTCCCGGTCACAACCCTCTACTGTTCAGCACTCGCCGCAACATATCGGTCCCTAGCTTCTTGCGGAATGTCTTTGCACGAAGACAGAAAGCGGAAGCAGACGCAGAGCATGGTGCCTGTTTGGAGCCTGTCCGGTCGGTTCATCCCCTGAAGCAGTCGTATCATCTATCCGAGGAACCCTCTGTTCACACCACCGTTTGGTCTGATGAGGAGCAAAAGCCCGGCTCGGTTGCTATTTCAAATATCACGAGAAAGGCGGTTGGGGGTGGTGTCCAAGTTCAGACTTGTTTGTCGCGAGAAAGTTAGTTCAAGTGAGAGCGGGAATCACTCTGGCTACTGATTCTGCAGATGCAGAGATGAAGATCGGAAACCGGGCTATTCTTTTATTCAGTTACATAGTTTACTTAATGCAGAGTATTTCAACTAAATTTCAAAGACAATTTATTGACTGATAGTTGATTACTGTGTGGCTTTATTCATTACTTCACTCCAATTTAATTGACCTAGCAGACGGTTGTCCCTATTCATGTGCACTTCCTCATTCATTTGGACCCGAAACGTGTTGTTTTTATTATTGCCATCATTAGCATTGTGTATAAATTAATGGAGATATCTACAGTGGATGCCCTGTGAAGCGACAGGGACAAAACAAGACATGCCAACCAACGTCTTTTATACATGTTATAAGGAAGAACTCCTGCTCTCCCGGAAAAGAAGAAGGGGGAGGGCAAAAAAGGGAAAACGAACCCGAGGCGCCATGTCTTCATCATGTAAGAAAGGAACATGCGTAAGCCGACTAGACGTTGACCACTATGTCTTTCCTCACTCACTATCTGCCGTGATACGTTCGCCTAATACTCCATTGCGCCCATGGTATCAAAAAAAAAACAAGGTCGCGAGTCCGTTCCATGCAGAAAAGAGGTCAAGCGACTTGGAGAATCACAACCAAACCTTGACAACTAATGGCGGACCTTTCAACTGTACAAGATTCAGAAAGCCAACTCGTCGAGTGAACGAGGCGAAGAGATAAACCCCAGCCCGCGAAAGGAGTAAATAAAATTAGAAGAAAAAAAATAAACAAAGAATAATCAGTCGAGGACTCGTCCAAGTCGAGAAGGGAAAGAGAGTGTGCACTGTCACTGCGGTGAGAAAGAGCCAGCGGGGCGTTCCTGCCTCATCAAGAGACCCGCCAGGAAAGACTGGTTGAAATCATCAATCGATGCGGTGTGAACACATCGACCGCATTATTTGGCCTCGTTTTGCATCTTACGCATAGCCGCCCGATGAATCTCCAGCATGTCGCCATTTCTCATGCGTTCGTCAAAAGCACGATCAACATGTTCCTTTTCTCGCCTCTGCATCTCCCGGCGTTGTGCCTCTGCTTCTTTCTGCCCCATCAGTACGTTGCGTTGCATCTCGATGTTGCGTTGAATCTCAGCTTCTCGTCCACCACCGAGCAGACTAGCTGATCTGAAGGGGGTTTCGCGTCCGGAATTCATCATGACCGGACTTCCTGAGCGGAGGTCGTGCTGTACAGATTGCCGGAAGCTTGCTAACCGAGCCTCTCTTGCCACATTGGAAGAAGATGCCGATAATCTGTTTGGTTGATGAGACTTGACGGCCAGACTATCGGTGCTGTCATGACCAGGAAGAGGCCGGGCATGCCCCGTAGCTGCTTGAACGGAAGCACGCGATAGCGACATCATACTGCTTTGGCGTATGATCTCTTTCCTCTGGCTGAGGGGCACGTCGTCCGGATCGGACAAATTGAGAGCTGCAGCATAGATGGAGTAGTTATGGAGTGAACCAGCATCACTATCGGGCCCTTGGCTCACAAAAGGAGGCTCTGGGGTATTTGGCAGCAAATTGCCCTGAGACTTGCTCCGGAGGAACATCTCCCGTTGCGCGATCAAAGTCTGTGGGCTGGCATAAGAGACAACGCCTGGGGTTGGCGATCGGGTGGCGCGTGGGACAGAAGCCTGCGATGTCGTATCGAAAGCGGCCACAGAAGACTGGCGAGAAAGAGGCTGTGGGGGCTCATGAACGTCTTTGACGGTGAACTCATTTGCAGGCTGGCTTATGGATTCCTCGGCGATCGGCATGAATGTGGACGACGAATGTCGCAGCCCAGAGGGTATCTTTTTTAGAGTTGGTGCAGGCGGAGCAGTCGGGGAGCGTGGCAATCGTTGCGCGAAGGGCGAGTCTCTTCCAGTAGACGATACTGGAACTACTATATCGGTAACTGGAGGCAGTTCTTGCTTTGACGATTGCCTTGAGTCGCTTGTAGGGCCACCAATTTCCGAGGCTATCGAAAAGGATCTTCTCACACTCGGTGCAGGGCCACCATTTTCTGCAGTCTGCTGAAGTTCTTCAACATTCACAGGGACAGGACGCTCTTTCGGCTCCTTTTCTTTCTTTGTCACTCTCTTCGAGGGCACAAGCAGTTCTTCGGGCTCGGGACATTCTGCATGGCTCAAATGTTTAGCCCATTCATTAGTTCGATACGACATGGCGACTCTCGAGAGTGATCTCGGCAGACGGTCTTTAGTCAGGCTTGCTGGAGTTGATGAGACACTTTCAACCGACTTCGCTCTTTCATGAGGTTGAGGAAGATTCTGCTCGGTGGAAGGCGCGTGGCACGTCTCGACGGCCTTCTCTTCATCTCGTCGTGATTCTCTGACGTGTGTATCGGGCTTGTCCATTTCAAGCGGCTGCTCCGGTTCAACGACAGAAACTGGACGGGAAACAATTATGGCGGATACTGTCTGCGATGTCGTCGCGTCTTGCGCCAGACTATCTCCACTATGCAATTCGTCATCCTTTTTGCCCAACTGAGCATGAATCTCAATGCTTCTTCGCGCAAGCTCGGTTTCTTCAGGGGCATTGTTCTGTCCAATATCTTCTGTAATGGATTGCACATCTGCTCCACTTAAACTTTCGTTGTCAACTGTGGCTGCAAGAGACCTCTCGTCGTCTTCGGCCTGGTGGTTTTCACCCATCACCAGCTCCTCGGTACTCTGTCCTGCGTCAGAAAGATTCTCATCGCCTACGGGCCCGTCTCCGCCCCCCACAGTGCGTTCAGAAATCTGAGAAAAGTTTCGAAGTAGAGAGGCGGAACCTTTCGATAATTTTCTTGCTAGAGACACATGTTTTCGAGGGGCTGCGGAAGCGGCTGCGTCGGCGTCGTCTGCAAAAGTGGCAATGGAAGATCGATCACCGTCAGATTTGGCGTCGTCTGCTTCGGGAACCGTGAACGGCAGGGGTACCACTTCAGGAGCCTCAGTTATGGTCTGAGCTTGGGATACTCTTCTACTCGCCGTGGTGCCCCTTGAGTTTCGTTTGTTGTCGCCAAAATATTTGGCTTCCTGCTTTGTCTCGGCTTTTTCGTCTAGTGTTTCGCTCTCAACGTCGGTTGCTGAATCTGGAATGTCATCAGCAGCAACGCGGACAGTTATCTTGCCCTCTTCCGCATCTTCTGTTGCCATTAAAGCGTCCGGTTCATGCCTCGATTGGTCGGATTCGGACACTTCAGTCATTTCAATCACCTCGGTGGAGGTTTTTCTCTTGGATGCTGTGTAGCCTGGTTGAAGTCCTTTCTCGCTTCCAGCGTCTCCGTCATCCATGATACGGGACCCTGGAATACTGTCTGCAGTTCCATCACCATAGACTCGTTCCCACTCCCGACGCTCTCGACCATTTATCTCTTCGATTTGGCGACCGACATTCTCTTCTTCTCGTTCCAAATTCTGTTGATCTTGAGCGCGGTCTGCTGCTCTTTTTTCTCTTTTCTCGCGCACAATCTTCCAGAGTTTGATCTGCGAAATAATACCGGCCAAAAACATGAATACTACTGCGGCAGTTTCCACTCGAATACCTTTTGTAACCGGATAAGTATCCGCTCCAAGTGGGAAGAGATTATCGTTGATCGCCCAGACATAAGCCCAAAATTCTTTCAAGCCGGCGCGGCTGAAGCAATCGATTCCAAGTACCGTGACATTGGAACCGCCAAAAGCGATGAGCACGATGAGAGCCCAGTCGCGCGTCCATTTACTGAAATAGAGGGCAAATCCGACGAGAGTGAAGCTTGCGATGAAGACGGCTTTGGAAGTTACTGTGTGAAGAAGTCCGCCTGGCACCAAGCACAGAAGCCACATACTTATGCAGAATCCTCCCAGGGCGCAGCCAAGTCCTTCAGTCAGTTCCTTGAAGAACATGGCGGCACCACCAACTGCGCAGCCTGACATTATCACAGCTACGACATACCCTCCCTGCAGTGCATTGCTCACAGGGACATTCATGACGTAAACAATCAGCACTGCAACTCCAAGAGCCGTCATATATGCGGTAGAGAAGAAGGTGTGAATCCATCGATTCTTGATTCCAACTAGCGTGTAAACCACACCAGTCACAAGCATTATCACACCAGCGACTCCCCATCCTGGAGTCAACTGAGGAGGTAGTGGTAATTGGCCAGCCGGAATCGTCGCTATGAGCCGCTGAATCAGTATCTTTGACTGTGCATTAAGTTTTGCATAATAATTTCCATCCACCTACCATTATAGAAAGTCGAATTGTCCAGAAAACCACTAGAGGTTGCGGTAGGCAGCACGGAGCTCGCTGTGGTCTCTGTCGACGAAGATAGGACTGTTATAAAGCCAGACACATTTGATTGGTCTGGCCGGGCACTAGAATCTTGGTTTCGTCCAGGAGCATCGGTTATTCTTGACCCGGCTGGAGTTGAGACTGGTCGTGTTATAGGTGTTGTGCCGCCGTCTGTTTGAGCGAGTGCGAAGCTTTGCGAACGTGCAAATTGGGCGATCAGAACCAGAAATATGAGCGCCCGCGGACTACTCACTTTCAGGTTCATCATGATCTGGCGATTGTTGCCGTGTCTGTATCAGAGCTTGTGTACGAGTGAGGGGCTAGCTTTTACAGCGTCTCAACGAGCTTGCGAAGCATTATTGAGAGACTGAGAGACGGAAAGTTCGCGCTCCAGGCCAGGAGGTAGAAAACAACGAGAGAAGACAAGGAAGGGCCTTGTTGGCTCCGAGGGCCACACAAAAGCAGACAGAAGCAATGACAAGGTAATTACACCTTGATGATCCCGGCCGGTGTGTGACAGACGTCTGTACCAAAAGTCGCCGTAGGGCTGGGGGAAAGAAAGAAATAATCGATGCTACAGCGAAAGATGACGAGACGCAACGTGGAGTGAGTGTCTAGGCACAGTAGATAAACGGCTTGCCGATATGGAAGGAAAATGAAGTGTTGCTCTCATCGACAGAACGAATGAACGAAAGAGAGCACATGCATAAAAGCAGTGGCAACGAGATGGAGGGAGAACTGGATGTTGCCGAACGGAAAACAAGGACTTATTCATGTTAATTTCAGCTGGCTGGCCCTTGAACCCTCTTTGAACCATATAACGCGCCTCTTGCTACGCCCTTCAGCTATACAGTAAGGCAGGACTTTTATTACCGAAGCATCGAAACATGAACCCTTCGACTTGATACTTGATTGGTCTTGTCTGGGGCGTGGGGATGGACAGAAAGGGCACATTGGCCCCGGCCAAGGCTAGGAAACCGGATGGGCGTAAGACTAGTGGCCGCGAATACCCTGCCAAACACGCGCTTTGCCGTGCAGGACAACAAAATTTGGCTGTCAAGTTGTAGGGCCAATTTCCCGGCTGGGGGCAAGGTGGAGCTCTCACCATGTGGATGACGGGCAGGAGCATAGACAAAGGGGTAGGACAAGTTCTCCTGGGAGGGAGGGAGTGCGCGAAGCACTGGTCTCCTCCGTCCGTGTATGCACGCGTGTACGGAGAGGAGTACATGCTATAAATTTACTAATCTTTGCTGGTAGAATGGACACGAGAACGGAAGAGCGGGAAAAAGGGAGGGAGGGAGAAAGAAAAAAAAAAGAAAGAAAAAAGGAGAATGGTTAAGCTTCCCCAGTCTGGCGTCGTTTGTGACACAAAACCGGGAAATCCGGGGCTCGGCGACTTACAACATGATGATGGTCTTCAAGGGGCGACGAGTCAAGCAACTTGCGGCCGACTGCAATGGTATATGGTGAGAGTACTGGCATTGCGATTCGTTCACAAAACAAGATGTACCAAGCATACATTTTGCTCAACCAGATATCGGCAACCGGTGCTGTCCAGGCGCGCGAGCGTACAGCAGCATTGCGCTACCCCGGTCACCCAGATCGACGGAGACGAGGATGTAGCCATGGACGTGATGCGTCGCAGATAGATGTGTGACATTGTGAGGAGTTGGCTCGATTTTGGCTATCCGCCCGTCAAAATCGACGTTTTTTTGTGGCTGCGATGGCCACACAAGCAGTGGATAGGGAAATAAAGTCAAGCTCAGCGAATAGTCTCACAAGACCAGAACGACCATTGCCCCCAAACAAGCTGCGCTCGCGTACAGGAGGCTGACACAGAGTAATGAAGTTGATACGCCACGGATCCATAAGACCATTGTGTCCCTCTCAGGTACATATTACAAGCGCATGCGCCAAGCAGCGCCACCCATTTCGAGTCGGAAGACTGTGTGCCACCTACGCCAGGCCAAGCGGCATCCATCTGCGTACTCAAAGTATGTATGGTCAGTAGGTATGATGTATGTGTGCCTGTCCAGAGCATTGTGCGACTTGACGGCGATGCTTCTTTGGTTTGCGAAGCCATATTGCGCACTCATCAGCTTGTCAGCCTGCGCTGCTACCCAGCACCCAGCGATGACAAGACAGACAACAGACTCGCACAAGAGCGCCATCAACCCAGTGGCTGTCGGCAAGCCATTCATGACGCCCAACGCGTGCCGTTGCTGCCGTTGCTTTTTTTTTGCTTTGCCAGCGAGAAATGGCATCGCTGGCTGACTTGCCCCCTTTGGTCTGTCTCAGTTGCAAGATGTTCACGCCACACGAGATCAAGCTAACAATGACCATGGAAAACAGTGTCGATGGACCATCGACTCGGTGTCTCCCTTAACATGGAAAATCCCTCTCGTCTAGGTCAAATGCAATGGGCATTGAGTAAGCGCGCGGCCTCACCAAGCGTATCGTGGCTAAGCACACTTTGAGGCCGGATTTCGACGTTGGGAAGATTTGAAATTGAGAGGGACTTGCATAAAAAAAGGGGGTTTGTTTGATTACATGCCGTTGGTACGCCCACTCATGTCGCCGAAACGATGACCAGGCTGCGACACTGTTCGCTGTTAGACATAACCATCTGTGAGTGGGAGGCGAGGAACAGAGTCACATGCTTTGTTTATGTTTAGGACTGGGTCCGGTCCGGCACTGAAAAGGCGAAACTTGTTGTTCGTCAATCGTACGAGTGGACGTCAGGCAACAAGCCTGCATACTTTGGGTGATGAGATCAACTTATCATACACCCGTCTACTCCCGAGTAGGCTGGGCAGCGTCTGAGCGCGAATTATTTCCGAGCAGTTTTGAGTTTGGGGATAGTAACATGCCTGAAGCCGGCACTCGGAGATATTGTTAATCACCCATGACTGCCGAAAATCTTTTGACAGGCTTCAACAACGCTCCTCGTAATAGCGCCTTGGAAACAAAATCGTTGTTGATCTGGATCCGGGATGAATTTCAGGCGTGATTGGACTCTGGAGGCTCTCGGTGTCCCTTCCGGCCCGCTAGAACGTCGAGCTTGTCTGGGTGAAAAAAAAAAAAAAATGACAGAAGTTGCTATTTTAGACAGCTCGTCAAATTCTCACATCTCTGTTTTTCGCTCTCTCACCATACTCGAAGGGCTTCACCTGATTATGGTGACGGCGCTCAGTCATCATTGCACGGAGAATCGCGAGTCGTAACCGTCCAACTTCGGCACATTGCATGGCAGGCGGGACAGAAAAGGCCCTTTTGCCCCCAAGAACGAAGGGCTACGGAAGTCGCAGCAGGATTTCCTGGCCAGAGTTGGCATTGCTATTGCCGTCTGCGAGCTGCGAGCTGCGTGCAGCTTGCAGCGTGCATTGAGGTCAGCGTGACGCCTCCTGCAAGCAAAATTGCAAAAACTGCAAAATTGGCGACAACCTCGCCAGATGCAGAAACTGCGGCTAGACCCACCAAGGACAAGGACAAGGAGCGCCCTTGTCCGTCTTCGCGATCGGATTTGGTTCGTTTGGCCGGGATCCTTTCCCGTCAGGTGCTAGACGTGCTATTCCCTGCAAAGCTCATCATCCTTGGTTTTTCAAGCCCACAGCAAGCAAGGGCGCTCCCGTGAACCAGAGCCACCAACAAACGGGCCAGACGGATCAGACGCATTGTTAAATGAAGGCAACCCGCGCTCGCTACCGGACTACAGCTATTATCCCATGATCCATGTTGTCTCTCAGCTCCGGCTCCCGATCGACGATGAGGAACGATATTTGAGCCATGCCTATGGCCATAATGCGATGGCCCATTCGGGCTGGCTGCGGTTGTGCGTTGTGCGTCATAAAAGGATTCAAATCCTCCAACGTATACGGACTATTGTGCGAACGCTTGGCGCGTTTCTGTGATACAAAATATGTGAATACATAGAATAGGCATCGGGTCCACGACCAGAGAATGCGTCGAGTGCTTTGAAGCGAATGTGCCATTGCAAGCATGTGGGGGCCGTCATTGTCGCCATCACGATTCCAGCTCCACAAACTTGAGCAAAATGAAGGAAAATAAAAAAAGAAGAAGAAAGTGCGAAGTTCATGCTCCATCATTCCGCTCGGAACACAATCGGAGCCGCGTTGGACAGCATCAGCAACATCAGCTGGAACAGAAGGCGACAAAAGCCGACAGACGCAGTCTTGGATTCTAACTCTCGTCTTTTCCTCTCCCTTGATATGACTTCCCCGCAAATTCGTCTCGGGTCGTGTTTGAACAACGCATCACGTCGCATCGCCATCGTGAGGCAAGAATACCCCTGAACCAGGAGGCGTATTGCGCTAATTCTTGCTTTTTCCCTCCACGACGGCATAAACTAGCTTGCCACGTACATTGCGTCTTGTATATGCAGGTCTCAGACGGATTTGATATTCTGGGCCGTACCAACCGTTCATTCTCCGCATTCTTGTTTCCCCTCCCGATATCACCGTCCTTATGCTCAAGGTCTTGTACGCAAAGTATGGATAGGCGAAGGATCTTGACGGAGATGTGGCTGCCCATTGATACGTGAGTGGCAGTGCGACCACACTGCATAGCCAGAGTTCTTTCTTCTGGGCCGCAGGCCGTATGCTGGTACACATCTGGCTCTCCAGTCCGACAAACGATCCGGCCAGCCAAGCCTTCGAAAAGCCAAGTGATGCAAGTCTAGAACACATCACGGGCATCACGGCTTGCATTGTTTTCCGCCCCCCCCTCATGCGTGTGCTACTCTGGTGCCACCCCATTGCCACACTGGCACTGATCTTGCCTGTGTCCCGGGACCTCGGTTCCTTTTTTGCCTCTCATTCTCGTACGGGATCAACACACTCAGCTACAGGGAAAATAGCTTTGAAAACGAAGGATGTATGGGGTAAGTGTTGTCTAAGTGGCGAGTTAGAATACCCATACCTACCAAGTGAAATACTGAGTGCATACGTACGTACATGCGCACAATCGTCCATCTACGCACACACTCTACACACATCTCCCAAACCCAACTCGGCAATCATTCACGGAGTCAAAAAAAAAACATTTTTCCCGTAATTCTCACCCCAGAATTCCCCAATCAACACCTCCCATAAGACGCATTTTCTGCTTCCCTTTCTGTTTTCGTTCCTATTCTGTATTTGTCCCCCCCCGTCCTTCCTTTCCCCATCCTCTAACCAAACCCCTTCTATTCCGAAACTTCTCTCCTCGAAACGGAGGTGGTACTTGTAGCACGCACCCGAGCGGAGAGGTGAGATGGGCTTTTCAGGCAGATGAATGGTGAAGGGGGGGGGGGGGGGAGGATACTTGGGCATGTCCTCGTTTTTATTTTTTTAGATTGTACTTTTCTTAGTTTCTTAGTTTTTTCTTTTTTTTTTTTCTTTTTTTAGGTTATACGTTTCTCGGTTTTTATGTTTCTTGGTCGTTATATTTCCTAGGTGTCGCTTTTATTTTACTCTTCTTCTTTGGTGTTTTAAAAACTTCATAATAGAGAATATTTCATTCCATCTTCCCCTCATTCTGTTTCCTAGATGGAAAGTCTGCTGGCTGAAATGCACATCCTGACGTGCAGTACATGCAACTACTCTACTTCTCACCTGTACCAAGTCACTTAAGGAAAACGTCGCCAACAGATACTAGTACAGAAGGGTTCATTCATCTTGGATGCGAAAATTCACTCATGAAGCTGCATGCCGTGTTTTCTGTGACGGCCTCACCGGACTTGATTGTCATGCAAAATGGTATCATGTACAAGTATGAGCACGAGCATTGTAAGAGAAACGAGAGAGGACGCAAAAAGAAAAGCCCAATCAAAACGTGCTGCCTGCCCCCTGACGAAACGAGGAGACATGTCCTGCGCCGATGAACAGTTGCGAATGCATCGAGCTGCTTGCTAATGTTGTGCATCAATCAAGAACAAGAAAGAAAGAAAAAACCCACTCAAAAGGTAATAAATAATTTTAAAAATGACCCGTCCTCTTGCCTCTGAGGACCCGCGCTTTGGGTTAAATAATCAATCCAATTGCAGAATAAGGAGGTTTGTGACGGAGAGAACATGAAGCCTCACAGCTCCGGTCTTATAAACATGACATGATATTCACTAGCATAACAATAACAATAACAAAAAAAAACAGTCTCATCGTTTCATGACGCGAGTGGGTACCCGATCACCGCTGTAGCGTTGATGAGAAGACTGTTGTTTGCCAGCTCTGGATATACGGCCATGTTTTGCAGGCATGGGGCTCTTTTTGCGCGAGTTGAGCAAGCCGAGGATGGATCGCAGCGGCAATGTGAATATTTGCAGTAGCGTAATGAAGGGGAAGAGGACGATTGCGATGAGCGATTCAAAGGCCCCAACAAACATGTTCTTGGAGCCGCTGTTCTTAGCAGCCACTGCTGCTAGGGCAATGGCGTCGTCCAGTCGTGAGTCCAGGACCGAGAAGCGAGCGTCGGTCTGGTGCTGCAGAAGCGTAGCCTTTTTCTCGTAACGCCTCACGGCGCGATTCAGGGCATCTAGCTCTGGCTGGATGGCGTTGCGCACATCCTTGGTCAGGGAGGCCTTTTGCTCCGTCCCTGCAGAGCTCATCATGTCTTCGCTATGTTCACGAACAAACTCGTCGGCCAGAGAGCGCGCCTCCAGCCTTCCCAGGCGCTCGATTAACTCTTCCATGTGCGCGCCTGGTTGCACAGGGGTGGTAAAGGGGTTGCTGTGAACGATTTGCTGAAGGTGCAGAGTCCGAGACTTGACCAGCTTGATGGTGTGAGAGAAGGCGCGCAGCTCTGATACGAGCAAGAAAATGGTGAGGTTGTAGTTGGAGACGAGGCCCTCGGACGGGCGGCTGAGTTGAACGCGGATGTAGTGCAAGAGGTAGGCGCTGACGAGCGGCAATGCGAAGCACGAGAGCAGTGCCAATACCTCGTGGAGATAGAGTTCTCGGAGGGCTGACCGTTGCCGTGGCGTGGTCAGGTCTGGAGGTAGCTGATCTTGTTGGCTGCTAGATTTGCCATTTTCTCTGAGAATTTCCTCGGCTTCTTCAGGAACATCGTTGAGGTTGGTGGTCTTGTGTTGCGGTGCTATATCGGGGCATGAATCATTGGTTTCCAGATCGTCCTCGATGACACTTTCCGGGCCGGTTTCTTGCTGTATGCGGACTTGCTGAGCAGAGTGATACCAGACCCTTTTGACATGTTAGTTTTTTTTTAATGTTTTTATTTTTATTTATTTCTTTTTTAAAAAAGTTTCATTTTTTTTATTCTTTTCCCTTCAAATACAGTGCTGCATTACCCCTGGGTGGCAATCTGGAAATGGAATCACTCACCATGGTTGCGTCACGGACCAGTGCAGAAAGACGCCCGACAGACCCAGAAGCATGATATCAGTGACGACGACATGACCATCCTTGAACAGAGCTCCCGCAATGGCCGGGAGCAGAGCAAACGCCAAGGACAAGGAGGCGAGTGACGAGGTTTCCGGGGCGGGGGTTTCGAGACGTGCGTGTGCCTTTGGATTGAGCAGATTGCGTGCCTCGTCCAGGTTGTATTCCGAGAAATTGGAGCTGCGTCGGGGTTCACCGGGCGGCAGGCCCTCGTTGGAGGCTTCGGAGCGACTTGCATGCGACTTTCGTTGCATCGGAGAAGGACCATCGTCCATGGTCTTGGAACGACGGAGTGCATGGCCGGGAGGGGCGAAGGAGAACCCTGTCGACTTGGATGCCACGGCGGGGGCTCGAGAGGATGCACCCGCTTCGTCGGGCATGGTGTTTGGTACTTGGTGCTTGGTACTCTGTCTACTGCTGTGGAGGCTGGACGAGAACAGGCATTGGGAAGGATTATTCGAGGGAAAATAAAAAAGATGAAAGGAAAAATTGAATGCAAAATCAAATGAGCATCGAGTAGAGAGGCGGCCTTTGTCGAGAGAAGAACAAGAGAAGAGGTGGGAGACGGAGGGGCGACAACGCGGCAAGTCAATGTCGCGCAGTTTCGTCATGACTGTGCTAGTATCGACCAGTTGTGCTTTGTAAAGAAAGTCTGGTAGTCTGGTCTGGTAGTGTGATAGTGTGATGGTATGGCAGGCTAGTTGATGGGCTAGCAGCTAGCAGTGTAAAGTACTTATCCAAGGCTTGCAGACAGCATCGCAGTCGCCTTTTTTTTTCCCGCCCGCTCCTTCCTTCCTTTTTTTTCTCGCTCTCCCTCAATTCAATTGGCGCTCTTTCCTCTACTCCAAGACGCCCTACTACCAGGTAATAGGCATCAACACCTTGCTCGCCCTTTTCATTACTCCTTACGGACACAAACGCCCGGCCATGCCTCCACTTGGCGTTGCGCCCGCCGGTCTCGACGGGGAGGGTTCCCATCTGGGGTATCCGAATGGGAGGTCTGGTGCATTCCAACACTTTCCGAAGCCATTCCCGGGATAGAACATCAGGCGACGAGGCAGGGCTCAGACAAAAAAAAAGAAAAGGGAAAAGAAAAAGAGAAGATAAAAAGAGGAGAAAAGGAAAAAAACAGAAACCACCCCCACATGCAAATTCTCACGGCCTGGATAATTCTGGATTGAACCCAGGTGCGAGAGGGGGTTAGGGTTACATACAGTTTCATACAGTCTCTCCTGTTGGTGGCTTTCCTGGTTTTGAGACCGTGCTGCGGTTTCATCATTGCCAGTGCCGCCATCTTCTTTTCGTCGCCCAAGCGGCCTGTTTTTTTTCTTTCTTCTTTTCTCTCTTACGTATTTTCTCGTCCAATTGCCATCTCGTGTATTCATTCCTGCTGCCGTTTGAGTTGATTCCGCTGGTGGTCCCGGGTTGAATCTGCTCCCAGTGCCGTCGCCATCCCCTGGATCCATGAGGGCTAGCGCTGGAGTTGGGGCCTGGGCTTGCAGAACCAGTTGACTGGACTGTGGCCGCGCTGCATGTGGCCCGCTGCCTTTTGGCCGTTCCGGCGGCATCCACGCCAACCACCGGCCCACTGCCAGCACCCAGTGCCCGCGCGGGACAATCACCTTCCTCAGTTCCACAACAACACCCATCCTGACAGCAGGGGCAGAGTCTTCGCTGCTGCGGCTTCATCATCATCACCACCACCACCCGCCCTCCGTCCCTCCTCACCAAGCCAATTTGACACATCTACCATTCCAAGACCTGCTCACGCTGCGGTCAGGATCGATTCCGACTCTGCTCCTTGCATTGCCCCTGAGCATCGCCATCCCGACGGCCGTGCCATCGCCGCTTCTTCCACGACGCCCAACGTATTCGAGCCGTCTCCTTCTTCCGCTCCAGCAATAGCACAGAGCGGCCCTCTCAAGGCGTGCTCTCAGCAATCAAACTACCCGATCGCATCTCTGGACTCCGCGGCAGAATCCGCTGCATTGGCTGCCACGGCCAGGAATCGGGAGCACCAAGCTGCAGCTCTTCGTCACCACAACACAGACCTCATTGCCTCTCCTTTTCGCAAGCGCAACCGCAAAGGCAAAAACCTAATTGGTACTCAACGGAGCGGTCGACCACCTGCGTCGCGTCTCTGGAACCCGACCAACTCTACGCCTCGGATTTCCCAGCAGCAGCAGCAGCGGCAACGCAAACGAAGAGCTTCGACACCGCCACCGCCTACGGTCCTGCTTCAGCACCCTGCGCTTTGTACCTTGGCAGAAACAAATGACCCTTTGGCTACCACCACTGGTAGCTACCCACTCTTGACTCTTCCAGAGCAGCGGCAATCGAGACACGTAGCATCCACGCCAACAAGCCTCCAAATCGATCGAACCGGGACGAGCGACCGACGAATAAGTTTGCCGCGCTCATTTCACTTTTCGGTCGACGGGCAGCTCTCCTACCACCCTCGCGCATCGATTGGCGAGGAAGCCACCAAGAAAATCTCTAGGAGCAGCTCGTGTGTGGACCCAGCCAATCCTCCAGGACAGTCAGCAAAGAGCAAAGGTAAGCAAAAAGCAACGATGGCTACAACAGAGGGGTCGAGGAGGTCGTGCTCGAGGGACCTCGAACGCGGATCAGACGCGGTGGATCACCGAATTTCTGCTATATCCGGGGCAGATGGCATTGGCTCATCCATATCATCATCGAATTCGTCCATCATGGGAGAGGACGTGCCGCCGGATGCCGGAGAAGAATGGGGCCCTCAGCATCCATGTTATCCGCACTTGAATCCGCATGTCCCGCTCGACTCGATAGAATATGCCACGACCAGGATAATACGGGTCAAACGCGACTGGCTAATAGCTGGAGACCTTGCGCCTACTTTCTCCAACCTGTATCCGGAAATCTTGGATCCAGCAGGCGTGTCGGAGCAAGAATTTCGCCGGGTCGTCGAGAAGCTGAATGCAGAGCTCATTCCCATTTTTGACCCGTTTAGCTTTCGGAACATTCTCGACAGTGTGCTGGGACTTGTCACTGGCTGGCTGTGGGATGACTTCGGCTTGACGGCGGCCAAGTCGCGTCTGAACAGTCTCGAGAAGTGGATGGAGAGGTGGAATCTCGAGATGGAGAAGACCATGTCGTCTGAGGAAGGGGCGATGCCGCCAAAGCTCATCCCACTGCGGCAGACGGGTTATATGAGTGTACGTTGTCGTGTCCTTTTTTTCCTCCGTCCTAGAGTAACACTTTCACTTTCTGTACTTGCTCTATCTAACCTTTGCAATACAACAGTTGGATATCCAGATCCCAGATCCCGAGATTGCGCCAGCGCCTAGTAGTATTGGGGCTGGCGATTCCACGGCCGCATTACCCCTGGAGCCCGTGCCTGCCATGACGACTATTGAAAGATGAAGAATCCTGGAAGACATTTCATGAGATGTCACCCGTCCGTATGTAATGTATGTTGGGGTTCTGTGATTCGACTACCGCGGTTCATTTTCCCAGTCCTTGGCAACCAATCGCTTTGCTTTTCCCTCTTTTTTTTTTCTATTCGGTCCAGCGGAGCCCACGGGATTTCTCTTTAGTCTCTTGACTACTTTTACTATTTCACCGTACTGTATTGATACCAAAAGAAACTTTTTTATTTTATTTTATTTATTTTATCTTTTTTTACGAATTCGGGATTTGTGCTTCAATGGGAGGGGGTCCCCAGGGCATGTGAACTTTGGGGACGGAAACGGATGGTCGGAACAAAACACCGGCGTTTTTGTCTTGCATGTATCTACATATGTAAGCGCTGTGGTCATTCCTGGTGTGATGACTCGGTTCAATGTAGACATGCGGTGTCGGCTAGCAATTCTTGGGGGGTGGGGGGCGGGCGTTTACGTGGGTTTACTTGAAGTGTTTATTGTTTTTGCTGAAGATATTTTATCAAGGTATCCGGTCTGTTTACTGCAGATATTGATCAGAGGTGTTTTATTTTTATTGTGCTCACTCAAGACGTCTACTCATGGTATCTGCTCAAGCTTCCATAAAGCCACAGCAAGACCATCCAGCCTACCAACCCCAACCCCAACCCCAATCCCAGCCCGCAGCATCAACTCTCCGCACAAGTACCTGAGAAAAAAAGAAGTACCCACTACCTCCTCCCCTAGTTACCCGGAAAGGTGGAGCACCTCTCTCAGCTGAACCACCCACATCTGCGCCCTCCCAAGAAATAACCTTGACATTTGGGGCACGATCTGCTGGCCCCTGCGGCGGGTGGATTATGCTCCGCTCGGGCTGGGCGGGGCCCTGCCAACTGGGACTGGGGTACCTGGTACCTAGCTGCGCGGACCCGGATCCTGGTGATAAATGGGCAGCTATCGTAGATTCTATAACAGTTTTACGTGTCTTAGAAGACCTACTATAACTTATCCTTGAATGATGTTTCACCAGCTATGACCAAGAATCATTGATGCCACCCGAGGTGGCAGAATTATTGTCTTGGCGAGGCCGAGATTTGGTGTCTTGTGACCTTTACTGTTCAGAGGATTGGGGTGTTGATTTTTTGATGATCTTGCTTTTGGATTTTGGACCGACACTTATGAACACTTATGTATACTACCTAGGTATATTTCCCTTTCCCACTTTTTCTTTCTTTTTATATAATAAGTACATGTATGCGTGTATCATATTTGGAATATCAAAGGCCATGTAGACGGATGCATACACTAATTCTAGGCACTGCGGAGCGTACCTATGAGTGCTGCTTACCAGGGCCTTATCATTCATCTCATCGTCTTCTGTTCTACACGCCATCTCTGAATCATCCATCACCTTTTACATTTACCGCCGCTCCGTGACAAAACAACACGCGGTCTGTTCATTCCATCTCTCCCATGCTCTCCCTATATCCGTCGCTAGCTTCATGCAAAGCTACTGTCAACAAAGGCAAACAAACAAATCACCAACATCACTTCCTGTCAAGGCCTGACAATGCCCTCCTAATCTTCTCGGTCCTGTAGCTTTCGTTTCTCAGGCAGGCCCGAGGCCGATTCCATATTCGACTCATCGCCACCTTCTGGGGTGTCCGACTGCTCGATAATCTCCCATTCAACCTTGACGGCTCCATCCCCGGAATGCTTAATGCCATGCGTCCGGCGCAATCTGCCCAATCGTGTGCCCTCTACCATGCCGTCAAACCAAGGTACACCAAAGGACTGCCGCAATACTATGCCTCGATTCTGGGTGCCCCCTTCCACTTCCATTTCCTTCTCCTTCTCCTTCTCCTGCTCCTCTGCTTCGCCTTCGCTATCCTCGGGGATGAGGCCCAGATCCTCCAGGTCTTGCAGATCGTCCTGCAGCAGACTGCCCAAGGTGAGATTGATGTAGTCGGCTTCGCTACGAGGTTCCTCGGACCAATACGACAATGGCGTGCCGCAGAAGCCGCAAAAGTTGCGTTTCGCGTGCTGTTGGGTCGGGTGCGTGTAGACTCGTCGAATCATGGAATGCGTTTCGTCGTCAAAGAAGGCAAAGGTTGTGCTGTGTAACCATGACAATGGTACTCGGATGTATGCTGCCAGGGGAGTCGCGAGGGGTTCTTCTGCCAAAAAAAGCCAACGTCAGCTCTCATCAACAGTGCCGCCAGGCCCGTTTGGTGCTGATATGCTGGATTTTCTTTTTCTTTTTTTTTCTCTCTTTCTGTTTTCTCTTCCTTTCCCTTGCCGCTTCAGGATTGGCAAGGGAAAGATAAAAACAAAAGGAAATATCGAAGATCAACCCCCCTATACTCACGATGAGACCTCTCCGTACTAAACAGCACCTGTGCATGTTGGATGCCGTCTTCCGGCAGAGCGATGATGTAACGATTGCGCCCACAGAGGCAACCGCCCCGCAGAGGTCGCAACGCGCTCATGACGTGTCCGGACAGTTGAACTGGAGGGCTGGATGGAAAAGAAAACGTCTCAAGCTGCCGCCGATAAAGTAGCTTAGATGTAGCAACTCAGAATAGCTTTCCAAGTGAGCAAGCCTTGGGAAGACAAAAAAAAATTGATGAGCTTCTCTGTGCTAGCTTAGAGGGACGAAATGAGTGAGGGAGAGCGGAGCGTAAAAGCACGTCGTTTTTTTTTTTTTCGGCAGTGGGATATTGGGAGGCAAAAAGCTGCAAGAGAGCCAAAAAGTTGTCGTTTGACATGAAGTCGGCGAGTTTGTGGAAGGCGAGTTTAATCGGTTGGGGGTGGGCGGCCCCGACATTGGGCAGCCTGGTGCCAATGCATGCATGTGTGCAGCCGTTGACAGGCGGGGGCTGTTTGCGGGAGGAGCTCCGTCTGTCAGCCAGGTGACAGACAGCTGACAGCGGCTGGTTCACGACACGATAGCCTCACTCAGAACCGGCCGACGGCAACGGGCCACAGTGGAGCCAAAGTGGTTCCCGTCTTGATGTGATGACGAAACATCCCCGCCACCCCCTCTGTTGCTGACCGGGCAGCATGTGAGGTCCCCAGCCCGAGCTAGAGGTTAGCTAGCATGCAGCAAGCAGTCTCTCAACGAGCGTCTCCCGATGAAGAAGATGGCCATGTTTCCGTGAATTTCCCAAACGCTCGTCCTCTCTTGTCCCTTCCCCCCCCCTCCCTTTTTTTTCCTAGTAAAAAAACCAAAAAGAAAAAAGATAAAAGAAAAAAAAAACACTTTTCCAATACAAAATCACACAATGTCTCTCTCCATCCAAGACCGCTCCCCCCTTCACAACACCAATACCTCCATCCCCAATCTCGGGTTCGGCGTCTACCAGCTCTACGGCCAAGCCTGCCAGACAGCCGTCCTCACCGCCCTAGCAGCCGGCTACAGACACATTGACTCAGCGCAGCTGTACCGCAACGAGAGCGACGTTGGCGCCGCCGTCCAGCAGTCTGGCCTCAAGCGCGAGGACGTCTTCCTCACGACCAAGATCCGCCAGTCGGCCGGCAGTTTCGACAAGTCGTACCAGAGCGTGGTGGAGAGCATTGAGAAGATAGGCGGTCGCGGCAAGGACAGCTACGTGGACCTCTTCCTCATCCATCTGCCCGGCACGGGGAGAGACACGCGCGAGGAGCTGTGGAAGGTGCTGGAGAAGGTGTACGACGAGGGGAGGGCCAAGGCCATTGGCGTGAGCAACTACCGTCCGCAGCATGTGGATGAGATGAAGGAATATGCCAAGATTTGGCCCCCGCATGTGAATCAGATTGAGGTATGTTGAATTGAATGCTCTCAACCCGCCATGTATTTGTTCTTTGTCGTGATCCGAGCAGCGACAGGTTTTTTTTTTTTTTTTTTTTTTTTGCAATAAATAAAATAAAAGAACTATAAAAAGTATTGACATTTTCAAGCTTCACCCGTGGTGTCAACAGCAAGACATCGTACAATACTGCAAGGACAACAACATCGTCCTCGCGGCATACAGCCCCCTCTCCTGCGGCGATCACCTCAGCGACCCAACCCTGGCAACCGTCGCCGACCAGCACAACAAGTCGCCCGCCCAGATCTTGATCCGGTACGCCCTTCAGAAGGGATGGGTTCCTCTGCCCAAGAGTGGCAATGAGGAGCGGATCAAGCAAAACGCCAATGTGTTTGACTTTGCATTGAGTGATGAGGACATGAAGACTATTGATGGGCTTGATCGCGGGAAGGCGGGGGCTTTGTTCCCGGCCAACTTGAAGTGAGGGAGGGTTTGTTGTGCTCGGTGCGGGAAAGGAACCATGCGACTTGTATATATGTATGTAAGAAAGAGGGGGAGAGAACGAGATAGATTTGATACACGTGGCGCGAGAAATCTGCTATTGAAGAAACAAAGACACAAGAAATGAAAGGAAGGAGAAGAAAAGAAGAAGAAAAGAAGAAGAAGAAAAAAAGTTCAAGCTGTGGCCACACAGAGATTTGGCCCGAAAGATAATGGTTTACATACAAGGTGGAATGCGACCACCGTAATTATCTCCTTCTTCTAAAGCTAGAAGCAATCGAAAACATAAATACACTTCATTTATATCCCCTCTCTTCGTTTTTGCTTCTTCGCCTCATGGCTTGCTGCCCTTCTTTGCCCACTCCCGCAAATCATTCTTCTTAATCTTGCCCGTGCTCGTCTTGGGCAGCTCATCAACCACCTCCACCTCTCTCGGCACCATAAACTTGCTAATGTTGCTCTGATGCTTCGCCCACGAGATGACGTCCTCTCCACGCACCGTCTTGCCTTCCTTGACCGTGATGTACGCCTTGGGTCGTTCGCCCCACTGGTCATCCTGCACTGCCACCACACCGGCTTCCAGAACGTCAGGATGCTGCACAAGCATGCCCTCAAGCGCCACGGATGAGATGTTTTCCCCTCCAGAAATGATGATGTCCTTGGCTCGATCCAAGATTTGCGCGCTCCCATCGGGATGGCACACGGCGAGATCGCCCGAGTGCAACACCCCGCCTGCAAAGAGCTTGCGAGAAGCCTCCTCATCCCTGAAGTACTCCTTGGCGCAGATATTGCCGGAAAAGACAATCTCCCCAATCTCTTGTCCATTTTTGGCAACGTCAATGAGAACACCTTCGGGTTGATCTGGCTTGATGATTCGAATGGGTAGACTGGTGACGAACCCGTGGCCCTGGCGAGCCATCTTGGCGTACTTTTCTCGGGGAGGGAGATCATCCCATTCGGGGAGATTGTAGCATTTTGTGGTGGGGCCATACGTTTCTGGAAATATAATCAATCAGTCTGTTATGTGCAACAGCGATGTTTGGCTCGGTGTGGCTGTATGGGAGGGTAATATTTACCGGTCATGCCATATACATGGACGGGTATGAAATTCAGATCCGTCTTTGATTCAGGTTAGAAAATAGAACAGGATATCAAAAGGAAGTCTCATTTGCTTAGACAAGGATAGGGGCTTTTGTCTTTTTGTATTTTGCCGGCGATCTTCTTCTTTTCTTTTCGTTCAAAACCTACCATTTGCTGAAAGAGGTGTCCTGAAGGAGGACTAGCCGCCACCGTCACTTGTACGGGATGAGGCAACCTCTCGGCTTCCTTGGCAGCTACAAGAAGCGCGTTGACGGTTGGAGCAGCATTGAAATGGGTGATGCGCTCTTCCTTCAAAAGCCTCCAGATGAGAGGGTAATCAATCTTTCTCAGGCACACGTTGAGGCCGCGAACGGCGACGACCGACCATGGAAATGTCCAGCCCATGGCATGAAACCTAAGAAAAACGCATCGTGTCAATGTGTGTAAAAACGTTGAGCGTTAGAAATGACAGTCGACGAGAACATCTACTCACATGGGAAGTGTCCAGAGATAGCGACACCGTCCGTGGTTGAGACCAGATTCTATGATGTTGCCCATAGCAGCCAGATACGCGCCGCGATGAGTGAAGACTACACCCTTCGGTCGCGATGTGGTGCCAGATGTGAAGGGAATGGCGAGCATGTCATCCTCGTTGACGGCCTTGTGGTGCAAACCAGCCCATCCATGGCTGCCTTGCTCTTCGTCGTAGAGAAGCCCTTCTAAAATGGCTTGGTTAAATGGGCCACATGTTGGTCCGTCTGTGACATGCGTGTCCTGCAGACCATCTTGTGTCAGAATAATTGTGCCCAGGTGCGCGCGTATATAGGAAGAGGGGAGGAAACGGTGATGCGGTTAAGCAGAAAAAAAAAGGAGTCGTCACGTTACAATGTCTAATATCAGTGAAACACTGCTGTGCCTCTTGATGAAGTTGCCGAGCAAGTTTTCAAACTCCCTATCCACAATGATGCAATCGACCTGGGCGAATTCGAATATGTAGGCAATGTCTTCCTCCTTGAGCCGGTAGTTGGCAGGGACAATGACGCCGCCACCAGCGACAATACCGTATATTGACTCCAGAAAGGCGGGTGTGTTGGGCGCCAGGATACCAACTCGTGCCAGCTTGTGCTTCTTAAGATAGTAGGCCAGCCCTCGAGCTCGGTCCGCAAAGGTCTGGTAGGAGCGGCGCAAGCGGACGCCGTCGGAGGTTACGTGGACGATGGCATCGGCATTGGGCTCGACAGCGGCGGCACGCTCGAGGAAGAAGGTCGGCGAAAGGTGGTGAATGTGACATGGTGTTTGAGGCGCCGGCAGTAGATGGCCTAGGAAAGACTGAATGCGTGACGAAGGCCCAGACATTGTTGTGCTGCAGCCTGCGAGGCGAGGAAAACGAGGGGGGAGGGAATGGCGCAGACGAGAGAGGAGGCTTGGCACTGCAGGAAGAATACAACGTCCCAAAACGGCCCTGGCTGTTTACCTACAGGACAAGATACAGTACATCTGTTACTTTTAACGTGCGCCACCAAGCGCCATCAAACGCCATCCTCGCGTGTCTTGGTCATGGTGTTGTGAACGGAATCATTGTTGAACAACACCTCCCTGATCACGTGCCAGGATCTGGTTGTTTATCGTGTACGCCATGGCAAACCCGTGTCCAGCCGGTGACAATGCAATGTCGGGACTCAGGACTCAGCGGCGGTTGCTGGATGCTCGGTGTTGCACCATGCACGCCAGCCAGCCAAGCACTTGGAAGTTGAGTGCAGGTAAAGTGCCTACTTACTGAGCAGATGGCAGTTGTAGCTGCACTGTAGATGCCCTAGGCCAGGGGCTCCTTGAGACCAAGCCTGGCAGGCCCAAGCCCTGCCCAATCAGACATTGGCACTAACAGCTGCCGCCGTCATCACCGCTGGCCCCGCGGCCCCACGCCAAGCTGCTTCATCATCCCTCGACTATCGAGGGCCGAACGGAGGGACGACATCCATGATATTCCAACGCGAGCACGCTGCAGCCAACGACTTCCTCACCCTGCGGACTGCTTGAAAATTTATTTACTTCAACGGCTTCATCGAGATCTTTGCAGAAATAATCGAACCCGCGTCGCCCGGACCACCTTCTTGTGCAACCGGAGCTTCCAATGGCCATGAGAAGCCGGTCCAAGAAACCCTCCGAAACTCTTGATTCTATTCCGGCCGGAAATTAGGTATGATTCTTCTGCCTCTCGAATCAGCCACCTCATTCTTTTCCGTGCCCGTGCCCGTTCCCGTTACATATCTGCCCAAGTGCACTGTTTCGTCACAAACTTGGGACTCACGAATAGCTACCATGGAGCACTAATGAGCCGTCTGCAGGGGCTGACGTTACTTTGAAGTTTTGCCCAGTGCCGTCCTATAGCTTCATGTCTTCGCAAAGCCCTCCGGCGTCCGATGCCATCCGGCAAGGCGTACCTCGCATTCTGTCTTACTCAAGCGCCACCTCTCCCGATGTCGATAATACCCTCAAGTTGCCTAAGCGAGCGACTACCATAGCAATCTCTCCAGACCGAGAGGCACCCCTCAAAGATGATGAAAACGAAGCGCCTGATGCTTTCGAATCGGGCACCCGCAGCGACAATGACGAAAATGACGAGCCAGTCCGAGGTTCAGTCGAGCTCGATGAGCTGCCAATTGAGCTTATAACTCTGACGGATAGGTATGCTAACGCTTGTCCTTGTCCTTCTTATTCTCCCTTTTCAAAGACTCGTTAGCCTGATTCGTGGGGGAAAAAAACAGTTTCATCGAATCCCTCAGCGCCAGAGTCCACTCCACGCCCCCGAACATTGAAAATATGTCACGTATGTTCCAAAATTTCTATGCCGTGGCTTCTTCTCATGTCAATACGCACATAAACACACTAGCAACCAGACAGAAACGAGAGGCTTCACCTGCCCCTTCGTTATCGTCCATCTCTTCTGCCGCCAGCAGACTCCGATCAAAAGCGACGTCGATTGGCGCCAAGGACAGACCTAAGGTGGAAGGACAACAGCAGCAGCAGCAACAGCAACAACAACAACAACAACAAATGATTACTGCCGAAGAACTTGCCAACCGCAAGAAGGCCAGAAAGGCACTGGAAATCAAGCGAGCGATGCTCGAAGAAGCGGTCGAACGGAGATTGTGTGAAGGCATATATGAGAGAATATACAGGCATAGGACGACACATGACGAGGCCCAAGATGAGAAGCTACGCTCCAAAACAGCAGCCTTGGCCCTCGTGGGAATTAGTCCTGCAGATTTGGGAGTCGACTATGGCGATGAAGTGGCTCAAAATCCCGCAGCCATCAAGAAGATTACGGAGCAAATGCGAGAATCACTCGAGGCAGCAAGGGCAGATGTGGTCAAAATGAGCGAGGTCCGATATCCATTGGCCAAGGCAAATCACCTGAAAGCCGCCCATAAGAGTATCGTCGACACGTTGGCTGACGTGCATCCGTCCGCATCAGCCGACGAAATCATGCCCATGCTCATTTACACACTCATCACTTTACCACCGGAGAATCTACACGTCATCAGTGATCTTCACTTCATCCAGCACTTCCGCTGGCAGCAAAAGTTGACGGGAGAAGCGGCGTATTGTTTAACGAACCTCGAGGCAGCCATAAGCTTCCTTCAAACTGTAGACTTGTCCACCCTTCGAGCAGATGAGCATCCATCTGGTCCGCTCAAGTCCGATGGTCCGGCGAGCGCGCCCAAATTGGAGACATTTCCGCCAGCCTATGGAGTGTTGTCGCCCTCTCAAAGTGTCGCGGAGTCGGCAGAGACAGATGGTGAAAATGTAACAGCCTCAAAGCTCGCACTCCCTCCATCTGGGGTCAAAGCCACCACTGTCTTGCGGAACAGAGGGCTGAGCGATCTTGTCCACACTCCGGCCCAGGCTCTGGGTGCCGCCGGTGGTGCCGTTATCAGCACCGCCGACCACGGTCTCAAGACCATCTCCAACAGCTTGGGCGACAGCTACTCTTTTCTCCTCGGCAAGCTCCGAGAACGTCAAGACGGTCCTAAACATTCCATCGCGGTGCCGCGCACTCTGGATGATGCTCGTAAGCTCGTCAGCACGCCACCTCCAGACGAGGACGACAACGGCAGCGTGTGCAGCTCCACGATGGGCGGACCCGAAGATGCAGAGCAGCACCAAAAGCATCTCTCTGCCCGTGGAGACCGCGTCCTCAGCCTCATCGGCGGCAGACGTGACACCAGCGTTGAGAGTGGACGCAGCGGCAGCTCGTCCACCAGAGAGCCCGCCTCGACGGACAATGTCAAGACGGCCAGCACACCCACATCCAATGCCACTACTACTCCTGCCTCAGCAACAACCGCCGCTCCAGCCATGCTCGACTCCGTCCGCAGCCTAGGCAGCTCCCTCAACCCCATCGGACGGCTATCAAGTATGGGAATGATACGCGGCTTCGGTCGCAACACTCCTCCTACAAAGGAATTATCAACTCCGCCTGCAGACGGAGGAGATTTGGCCACGGTACGTCGCATCCCTGTTTTTCCCCTCTTCCGTCCTGTCGCTCCCTCACCTCCCGAGTGGATTGAAGCGAAATTTCCTCCCTTTTGATCCAAATTCGTGTATCATGCCCAATAAACATGTACATATAAAGCCATTTTACTAACCACTCTCCTCCAAACCCACCAGGCCTTCCCAGACATTGCCGCCGCCCTACCGCCCAAACAAGTCACTGTCCCGAAACTACCACCCCCCAACAAGCGCTTCCTGGAGCTGCAAAGCCCAGCGGACCTCAAACTCGGCGAGGTGCGGGAACTTCTCAGAGAGTACCGTCGCTTGGCCGTGGCGCTCAAGAACATGGGTGCTTTTGACGGCAAGTAGGGCCATCATGGACTAAAGAAAGTGTAGATTAGATGGCATGGAGATGGAATACAAATGGAGTGAAAAGACCATGTATTGTGCATGTTGGATTGGATATCTACAAGCGATCATCTCATCTCCCAAGGGCGTTTTCCTCTTTTTTATTTTTCAAATCAGGCTTTAAAGTCATTAGCGTTCAGTTCACTTTTTTTCTTTTTCTTTTTTCTTTTTTTCTAGTTTTATTTTTGCTTTGCTTTGCTTTGCTTTTATTTTCATTATTTAATAAAGAAAAAATCTACATCACCAAGACGTATACATTCCTCATGAAATAAATGTTCCTTCCTCCAAGACACCAATCATGCAGAATGCACACCCCGCGTTGATGATATGAACGACCTGTTCGTGACATAACATTGATGGATTTTACGCCACAGAAGAAGAATAAAAATTCTATATACACGGGGGGATGATGCCGTCTTTGCTGCACCTGCACCTGCACCTGCACCCGCGCACCTTGTAGGGGAGTTGTTGGCCCATCAGGGGGCTGATTGGCACAGAATGGATATTCAATGCCGGTCTAGGGGGTTAAATTTGAAAAAGAAAGAAAAAGAAAAAGAAAAAATTGGCAAAAGACAGAGATGTACTCATTATTCCGTGCCCCCGTTGCGCCATGAGAATGCCGTGAGTGACAATGTAGGCGCCGCCTGGTCTAGATAATCCCGGACAAACAAGCTGACATGAAACATACAAAAAGAGAAAACGAATGCACGAGTAAATGCATTTCTTCTCAGGAACATCAAGTTCATCAATGTACACGGCTACTGCGGTTGCTGCTGCTGCTGCTGCCATGGGTTCGACTAAAACGCCGGGGTTGCATCATCCCTGTGTTGACGCGATCTGGTTTCGACACTGGTAACAGGACCCAGCTCAACAGTCTCCTCAGAAAACGTCGCCATGGGACTGAGCGGTATACTGTGCACGTCTGTCGAGCTCATGCGTTGATGGGATGGCCCAACATCACGTAGCCCAACAGGCCCAGGATGGAGGAATGATCGAACAACGCTGCTGTTGCCTCGGCTGCGCTCGCGACTCTTGCTACGGGTTCGCGTCAGATTGGTCGGTTGCCGTTGGATGCCAGATGCCATGGCGTGGGACATGGTCGTGTTGGTGTGCGCCAAGGCTGCCTCTTGTTCTTCTGCCTCTCTGCGGAATTTTTCTTCGCTGGGTAAAAGGATAGCCCTGTCGAGGCCGTAGGGAAGACCACGGTGCCGGCCACGAATCTGCATGGCTACAATGACGAGCTTGCCAACGACGGTGAACTGGGAGCATAGAGAAGCATTAATGCCTTTTGCACCCATGCTCAAGCCCACTGTACCGTAGGCGCTGACGACTTCAAACAGAACGTCAAAGAGCGAAAACCTGTTGGCGATAATCTTTGTGCCTTCACAAATGGTGATGATGAAGAAGCCCAAGAAAACATACCACAAGTCGAACGACAACTGGCGACGCAGATGTGATCCGACGTAGGACAAGGCAGGAGCATCTTCGTCAACGTCATGGCTCTGGTACATGCCGAGCGACTTTTCCTCGTACACGTTGGTGCGACGTATGGAAATGGCAATCGGGAAGACGGAAATGTACATCATAATCATATAAAGAACAGGCATGGCAGGATTTAGATCACTCAAGCTAATCGCGGAGAAACCGGCTGTCCTGGTCGATGCGGCTTGGAAGAGACCAATGACGACACGATTCTTGACACTGAACTGCGCGATTGGCTCGGACCCGAGATCAAGGACCATGAAGAAGAGTAGGTCGATTGCATTCAATCCAATCAGGATCCAAAAAAGCCACCAATTGGGACCAGAGGGGAACAGCAGCGTAAAGCATCGACGAGGATGGTCGAGCAAAAACCGCAACTCCTCCCACAGCCCAGACCCGACAGGGACGAGCTTGGCGCAAACCCATATGATGAAGCGCAGCATGACAGGGAACGCAGTATTGCCAATGAGGATAAAGAACCAAAAGATTATGAGGGTGTATTCGGATGTGTTGAAGGAAATCATGCTGTCGGGGGTGAGAGTGAAACCGACATCCATGAAAGCACTGTTGGAGGTGAAGAAAGCCCACCACGTTCTGGAAACGCCTGCGTCTTCGACAATTCTTCCGTAGTAGTTGTTATGGAGAATAAACGGTAACAGACAGATGAGTATAATCAGGTGGAAACCCCAAAAATAAACCAGAAGAACGATTGCCAGGGTTCTGAGAGATCGGTACTCAATACCACCCAGTTCTTCCCGCTGTTCTAATGTCAAGCCCACAAAGTTGGAATTTCGGCCCATTGTCGGCGTGTAGGAGAGATACGGCATGTCTTCGGATTTAGAGTTGGACAGGGCCGAGCGAATCGTGTCCATAGTACGGGTGCGGGTTGCGCGCACTGATTTAGGCTCTTCCGTGTCCTCGTGCTGCTTGTTTTGAGAATTGTTGAAGATGCGAGGCTTGCGGAGCCGTAACGCGTCCAAAGTACCGCCCACGGCTTTAAAATTTTCTCCAATTTCATCTCGCCGGCTTTTCTCGGGCTCTGCGATGGTGATTGTTGGTTGACGCTCACGAATGCGACTCGAGTCAGCTGCACCGCCCCCTTGCCGTGAATCAGCAGTCATGGAACGATTGAGTCCGTGATGGTCGTCGTCTTCGTTGATGTCACCAGCTAGAAGCCGCCTAGGCCCCAAGCCACGTTCGGCATCTCGAGGACCGGGGATTCGAAGGACCTCATCGTCACTTGGATTTCGTTGCCGTTCCAATATGGCAATGTGCTCGGCATGTATCTGAGTCTGGGGAAACTTGGTCTCGTCGTTTCGCAACCCATCACTCCGCTTCACAGTCTCGGCAAACGTGATTGCCGTGTGCCCTGGGACATTTTTGCCCGAGTTTCGACTCTCTCTGCGAGCTCTACCAGCTCCTGGCTCGGGGATGTGGTCGTCATCCAGGTCGTCCGCGACGGCGTGGTCAGCTGGCTGGCATTGCTCCTCAGTGACAATCGTAGTATCACTCTCGTCGCTCTTTTGCTGCCCAGGCGGGTTCTTGGACGGTTGAATGTTGCCATCTTCCAGGAGTATCCCGTCGTTAGTAATCCGCTGCTTTGGGCCGTTGTGCGGAATAAGTGTAATATTTCGGCCGTTGACGCCTTGTTCTGCCAGGTGCATGTCATTGCGAGCTTGTGATTTCGATTTCGTAAGAGTACGGCGTCGAGCACGCACCTCGCGTGCCCAACTGCGAAAGCGCTTTTCAAACCAGTACAAACGCAGAAAAACAACGAACGTGTGCATAGTGATGGGGTTTGATGTCATGGCGAATAAATAGATCATGGCTTGCTGGAATCCGTTGAGAAGATTGACATCGACGGGGTTCAAGCCAGCCTGTGTATTCGCTCCGCTCGCGAACATCAAGGCATCAATGTATGCCAGCTCTCCTTTCCCTCCTATAAAAATGGCCACCGAGCCGACGATTGTTGCACCAATAATCCAAAAATCTGTCCGAGGCACATGATTAGTAAGCCATTGAGAAATGTTCATGCTATTTCAAATAATGGCACGCGCGCAGTAAAGTCATATGATACGTACAATGCACAGTGATGAAGCTAAAATGAGGCTTCTTGGACACGAACGCAGGTTTGGCGGCCTTAAGCTGGCCCCAAGCATACGAAAAGGCTTCTCCAAACATGTTAAAGTGTGTTTATGCTGTATGATGGTAGATGAAACTGAGATAACAACGGCAAGACCGAAAGCACAAGCTGATTTTCGCTACCGTGAATGTCGAGAGGAAGCCCGTTCGTAAGATTGAAAAATGTATAGTTCGTTGTCTTCTTCTCAACAATATGTCCCGTGCTGGAACAGTGTTGCCTCCCAAGCGAGAAATGCGAATTCAGCTATGGAAAATGCCCAAGTAACTCAAATTATCGTTCCAAAAACCAGGGTACAGCCCGTTCTAGGCTCGAGTCCAATCGAGGGACTCAGTGTGCATAGAAGGGCAAATAGACATGATGAGGTTGACAACAATACAGTCGCGCGACGGCCAGAGAGTACAGAAGATTATATAAGAAGGAAGTGGCGTTTTATATGAGCTTGTCCGAGAGGATTCGGGAGAGCTGTTGAGCTGCAGTACTGTATGAAATACGGGAGGCTTGGATCCGGACGAAAAGAAGCAGGATGGAATCTGCCTGGGACGTCTCAGGAGAGGGTCTGTTTGAAAGTCTCTAGTCAAGTTGTATCGAACCGGCGCAAAATTCAGATGGATACCGAGGTTACGTCGGGCAACTTAATAGTTGAACGTTGTAGGTGAGAAGGCAATGCGTTGGGATTGTGGCAGCGCGAGTCGGCGCGCACGGGGTTTCGAAGGCAAATGGCGAGATAAAAAAAATCCTGGAATGCCGATTTCCGATGGGAGTTTGGACGAGACTGCGATGGCTGGATGGAGGCGAGGTGACACCATGCAGATTCCAGATGCCAGTTTGGTCCCGGAAGGCGCAGAAAGCGCAGAAAGCGCACACGCAGGGCTCAAAACAAAGCCGCAGGCTGCAGGTGCAGCGCTGGGGCCGTGGGACGTGACACCAATGGAGGAGGTACAGACCAGAGGTACCAGCGCGGGCGGGTGGCACGGAGTGTGTGCGGCGTGGGAGTTCGCAGAGTTCGAAGTGATGTCTCGTTCGGGGTGCCTTTGAAAGCGCGCGCGTGGCACGACGGCGATGGGACTGCGGTGGGTGTAGAGGAGGAGGCTGGAAGTTGCGGGCTCGAGTCTCGACACAAGTGTCAAAGAGTAGACTGCATGTGAGCTCCAGTGTGCGCAGCTCTGGAGACGATACAGGCTAGCCGTCTTGGGCTTGACCGGGGTGGGAGGGGGGGTGGTAGCAAATGTAGAATTCTTAGTGCCGTCTGCTGATCCGCAACGTGCGGCGGGCAATGGGTTAATTGTTGTCCGGTCGGCAACCGCCACCACGACGCTCCTGCCAGTGGAGCCACGCTGCAGGCATCATGGATCGTTCATGTTCCTTTGTTGGCGTCTCCCGCCTGGATGCCTGGATCACCCTGGGAGATCCGACAGACTGGCACGTTGCTGCATGTGGCTTTTTGGTTTACCTACCTAGGTACTTACACATGTACACATGTATTCACACAATGTCATTTTGAAGTTTGAATAACACTCGTGTGCGGAATCAACCACGACCCACCGACATCTTCGCCCTCATATCCCCCATGACGTCACAAAACTGCCCAGCCTGCCCAGCCTGCCTAGCACCTTGCTCATCCACACTCCTACTCTCTCTCTCTCAAAAGAGGGCGGAAAATGCTTCTTCCGCCATGGAAATGGTCGTCCAAATAAGCATCCTGATAAGCATGTTTCACCCTGCATGAGAATAGCAAACAAGAAAAAAGAAGAAACAAGAAGAAATCGCAGTTGGTGTCGCACCACGCACGGCCGGCCGCGCCACCCGCTCCAGCTCATCTCCATGAAACACGTGAAAGCCTCACGCAGTCTGGTATCCAACCACGTATCATCTAACCATTTTATAAACGAACCACACAAAGAGACGGACGGCGCAAAACCCACCAACCAACCCCCTCTGCTCAACGACCAACGGACTCGCCCTTCGCTTCGCGACCTCGTCTGATCGTCAAGTCCAAAGTTCCCACCCCTTCCGGCCGCCCTGTTCAACCATGAGCTACAGTTGCTTCAGAAAATTCCGAACCGTGGGCGATCCCCAAAGTGCGCTAAGGCGAACGAGGTCACCGAACCCAAACCTGCGCTCGCGATGCATGGATATACCTCCAAGCCGTTCCCTTGACTAGCTGCATTGTACTAATTAAGTAGGTAGGTAGCTAGGAGTATATAGCTCTTTGTCTTATAGGAGGTCGTTGGAACTTGGGAAGCGTCGGAGAGAGAGAGAGCAGAGACCAATGTGGCCTGGCAAGTCCCGCACAAACCACAACTGCGCAAACCGGGGAGTATGCGGGAAATTCAATCTCGATGCTCTTGGCGCTGCAAGCGCTTCGCTGACGCCCTTGTGGAGAATGGAATATGATGCAGCTCCGCCTCAAGGTTGCGTCATGGTGGTCCTTAGGACGCATCTCAAGTGATGAGAGTGGAGGGAAGCCAGGGACGTCAGATATCAGTAAAAGGTTATATTGTTTGCTGTTCTGTTTCTTTTTTTTTTTTCAATTAGGAAAAGGACAGATATGCAATTGGTACCCTGAGTCAGTTCATTTTAACATACTGGGTGATTGTGCTGGCTCCCCTCACATGAACCACAAATACCCCTCATATGATCCAAACAAGCTCCCCGAAAACTCCCATCGCTGATTTCCATAAGTTGAAACCCGAGTAAAAAATGAAAAATTGTCGCTCATTACACACATTCTCTTTCCAACGTTTCTGCCATTCTAGAAATCCTACGTGCGGCAGTAAGCACATCACTATGCTGCAGCGCGCCTGGCGTTCTCCCTGCCGATTTTCTTGAAGAAAGAATGGCTTTCCTTTTTACCTTTGCCCTTCTTCAACCCTTGGTTCACCCTCTTGTTCTGCTCAATGTAGGCCATGTCTTGACCTCCGCTCAGTTCTCCCAAGGTGCCTGCTGTTCTTCGTGCCCCCTTCTTCTTCTTGCGGCCCATGGCGCCGCTGTGGAACAGGTCATCTGTGATGTCCTCGTCCTCCATCGACTCGTTCTCCACGAGTACTTTCTGAAGGAGCTCGCGCCGTTCGCTGGCCGTTGCAAATGCAAGTCCTGGGGTCTTTTCAATGTTGGCCAGCTGCGTGATGACTTTGAACGCATAGCCCTGATCGACGAGAAATGCTTGTCGCTTTGATGAAAAGTACATCTCTTGGGTATCCTTTGACACCAGCGAGTAGAAGAATGCATTGAAGCCTTCGTCATTTCGGCGTTTCGCCCGCAGAATTCGTCCGAGGCGCTGCGCTTCTTGACGTCGTGAACCATAATGTGACGAAATCTGGATCAGGCATGTAGCTTCTGGCAGGTCAAGAGACGTGTCACCAATTTTTGACAAAAAGAGTGTGTTGACAAGCGGGTTGTGCTGGAAATTTTCAAGGACCTTTAGACGTTCCGGTTGACCGGTCCCACCATAAATGAACGCCTTGCCAAGCTTCAGGGCATATGCTTTGAGAGCATATACATTGTCTGAGAAGACGATAATTTTGTCTCCTCTGCCCTCGTGATAGTTAATGAGGTACTGGCAAGCCTGAAATTTTCGAGGATTCATGATGTATAAGAGGTTCTTTTTGCGTGAAGGAGCCCGGAGATATTCGTCGTAGAATTCGGTAGGCATAGGACACCAGACTTCAGCGCACTGCACCCGCGCGATATGCCCTTGCTTGGACAATTCCATCCAGTTCGCCTCAAAAAGTTTAGGCCCAATCAAGAAGTTCAAGTCGGAGATCTTGTCATCTTCTCGGAGCAGAGTAGCCGTCAAACCCAGCTTGGAGTGAGTCTTGATCGACGAGGTGACCTTTCGGAAAATGTTGGCTGGCACAACGTGCACTTCGTCGAGGAGCATCAGTCCCCATTCCCGGCCAGTCAAGAATTTCATCATCTTATCCGCGTCATATGATCGCGCCCTGGATTGTGTAACCATGGAATAGGTAGTGACTATGATGCCAGTGCTTCCTGTGAAAACAGAGCCCTTTGAGTCCGAGGTAAAGGCGACAATGTCGTCGGGATTGATGTTGGACCACTTCAAGAATTCGTTTCGCCACTGCACAACTGACATGGAGCTAGTGCAGAGCACAATGACTCCCTTCTTAATGGTACAGGCTGCGGTAATGCCAACCAGCGTTTTGCCAGCACCACAGGGCAGCACAATCAGCCCGCTCTTGGCTCGACCGTTTCCAAACATCTTGCTCAGACTCTTTTCCTGATAAGGTCGGATGGATGTGCCGGGCTTAAGATCAATGTCCAGGTTGGAGTTCACTTCATCCCGACGGAAATCATACTCTTCCAAAACAGGAAAACCCAGGTTCAAGCATTCTTTTTGAACCGTTTCTACATCCTTGTCGGCAATTTCAAATGAGTGCGTAACTTCTTGGTCGTCATCGTCCTCCTCGTTAAGTGTGGCCAGGACATCGCCTTCCTTGGCTGCTTGAACATTTGGTTGTTCGCTTCCGGGCTGCAAGCCGTTTGCTTGTTTCACCCCAGCCGCATTCTTAGTGCCTGGAATTACCAATCCGCCAATCTTGGGAGCAGCAGAGGTTGTGATCTCCTCGGTTCCCTGAACCCGCAGTGGTCCGATCGTAGGGTTCTTGAGAAGCATTTGTAACATTTCAGGGTCGGGGCTTTCGACATAATATTTGGTATTTTTCAAGACTAGCTTAACTTTGCCGTAGCTTTGCGTGCAGCTTGTGATGAAATTTCGAATCTCGTCCGGTAGAGGTGTCTTGAGGAATCTGTCGAGGGTGTTGATGATGTCAGCGGGAGACAGGCCGACCGACACGGCAGCGTATAAACTGTGCGTGGTAAGAGCATATTCGTGCATAAAGGTTGGACGTGAAAGTGGCTCTGAAATTGTGATGAGAAAATCTTGTGCTTGCTCCGCCAGTGGGTTGAAGCTTTCCAGTATGATTTTGCCCTTCTTCGGATCAATCCAGAGAGGACGATTTCGGTGATCCTTTTTCAGATCAAGGTATGAGAAATCGTTGTCGCCAAAAATGTGAGGCAGCGGCTCCCGGATGGTGTGCTTCTTCTGGAAATGATCCAGAGAGAAACGATCGATGTTCTTGTCTATATCACGCTCCAGTACTTCGTCGATAGGGCCATCGTCTTCTTCCATTTCATCATTGCTATTGAGACTAAGAGGAGTGGCTACACTAGGGGTGGACACGCGAGAGGTCTTGCTGGCCTTGACCGCACCCAGGGCGGCTGACTCTGCCTTTCGCTTGGGAGGCATTTGGACTTGTTTCTTTCTCTCTCTCTCCGATGCCGTAACAGTTTGGCGGAGAAAGGGAGCGTCGTTGGGTGATGAAAGAGGATGAAATGAGGAAGGGAAGTTTGAAAGTAGCAAGAGGTGACATCGTCTATTAACGTGCTAAGCCTAGTAGGTCAGACTGGGATTAGGACAGTGTGCGCAGCGTGATGACTAACAGCAACACACAGTGGCGGCTTTACTATGACGTCCCTCTGCTCTGTGCTGCTCAGTCCTCCACGAGCAGGCAAAGAATTGACGCAATTCCGGACACCCAGCAGCAATAAGTATATGTAGATACCTAGGAACCTGAAGTACGCGAGCATGACACTTTATGAGAAATACATCATGTGCACACAGTATGTACATTCATATTCACATGTTTTGGTCAGATCAACTTGGCACTAGACCCTGACGCCGCCCCGCCAAACCTTGCCTTTTTACTAAGTGGCCCAATTATGCCATGCGCCAACAATAATTCAGCAACCCGCGCGCACGCATCGACATCCTGCACATCCAGACCACTTTGCTACGCTCTCGCTTGCCCATATCAAATCGCGGTACCTCCCATCCTCAAACAGCCATCTCGCCCAATTTAGAAAATCCGCACACATCGCCATGTGGTACGTACCATGACTCACTTGGTCCGCCAGCCAAACCGCGCAATCAAAAACTGACCAGACCTCCCCCATACCAGCAAGCACGTCCTCAACGCCCAAGTATCCATACGGTCGCCATGCTGTTCGTTCAAACCCCCATCCCCCGCTCCCTATCTCTTCGCATTTCCCATTCGAAACGAACATAAAAAAAAGGGGCCCTGCTTGTGAAAAAAGAAGAAGAAAAAGAAGAAGAAGAAAAGAAAAAGAACCCCCAACTCCCCCACCACCACTTCAACTCAGAAGAGCAAAGAAAAGTAACAATTTGTCCAGGCCGAAAGTGGTTCGACTGCGCCGAATGCCACAGTGAACAAGAAAAACATCCTCTGCTCCAGAGCTTCGAAATGATATTCGCGTGCAAGAAGTGCAAGAAGTGCTTCCGCAAGGATACCAAGGAGTTTGAGGAGAGCGATGAGTACTGTCCTCATTGTGACAATCACTTTGTCATCGATGCCAAGACTCCAAAGGCGGCGCTTTCGATAGAGAGCGAAGACGTGAGAGTGAATAACAAGATGCTCAGGGACGATCGTGTGAAGCAGCAGGGCTATCGGACCATGTTCGATCCGGATGAGGATGCGGACAAGCTGGGGTGAGACCAGTATTGTGATCTACTTTTTTCTTTTTTTCGAGAAAAGGGAAGAAAGAAACGAAGCCGGTGTCATTCGATTTAAAAGCGAAAATAATAGGGAAAAACGCAGCGTTGGCTGATTGGACTTTACATATACAACACAAGTATACATCACATGGTAGAGGTGCCGGAGCAGGACGGGCATATAATGAAAAGACATGACGCCTGGACGATCCAGCCGTGTTGGTACAATGACATCTTTACTGTGGTATGGCCATGCTCTGAAAACAAATGGTTCCATTCTCCAGAATTCGTATAAACATGTTCTTGATGCGTGATCCTCATGATTATTCAGCAGCAGAGTCGTCTGGCCCACGGGTCAGAATGGCCGCAGTGCCCTGCCCAGGCGTTCGTCCCGTCTTCTTCTTTGCAGCTTCCTCTTGCTTCTCCTGCTCGATTACCTTCACGTAACCCTCGATTTCCTCAGTTGGGAGAATCTCCATGGCAGCACCAGGGGCCATCAATGCGATCTCGATGTTTTTCGCGCCGGTCTGCACAACTTCGAGCAGCGACTTGATCGCCAAACGGATTGTCGTCTCACGGTCCATGTCTTCCTTGTAGTTGCGCTCGAGAAATTCGCGAACCGTCTTGCTCGATCGGCCGATGGCATTCGCCTTCCTGTACTCATTGTAAGCCAAGATACATCCTGCTAGGGACTGAGGGAAGAAAAAACGAAAGACACAAGAGGAACTATGCGATTGAGAGCATACCACGCTGAGTAAATGCCCGATGGCTCGGTCTGAAACAGTCTGGGAACCTTGCTGCCAGGGTCAAACCCCACGACGAGTGTGCTGATGCCAAACGGCCGCACACCACCTGCCTGGGTGTATCGTTGTTGCACACCAGCCACGTACTTGGTAATGTAGTCGATAGTAACAGCATCCTCTACAGACAGGCGGTGGGATTGGGCTTCTAATCGGGCCTTGTCGACGAGAATTCGAGCATCGGCGTTGAGGCCGGCAAAGGCCAACGCGGCATGGGTATCGACGAGCTGGATCTTGGAGGGGGTGATGCGAGTATCTTGGAGTTTCATTGCCGATCGCTTCTCGCATCCCAGAACGACAATATCCTTTCCCTTGACGCCTACAGCGCACGTTCCTGAATGTCCAAAGAAAGAATGTCAACAAAAACGACAGGGAAACCACGGTGCGGACATGCTTGATCAGATCAGCGCACCTCGTTTGACAGCTTCGCCAGCATATTCAACCTGAAAGACATGTCCATCCGGACTGTCTGCAAGTCAGATGAAGAGAAAGAATAAGATATTACAGGCAGAAATCGGGAGGAATCGAACCTGAAGACTGTAGATGAGGAAATTGGTCAGCAAACGGGAACGAGGCAGGTCGGCGGGCCGTGGTTACTTACCAGATAGAGCTCTGTCGTATCCGGAAGCCATGATTATGACTGCAAATCAATTGTCGCGTTTGAGTATCAGTCGTATAACAAAGAGTGAAGGAATGGCAATGCAGTTTAAAACTTGCGAAGCTGGCCCGTGATGCCGGTTGTGTGGGAGTCGAAAGCGTCACTGCGAGGGCTTGATGTATGAAGGTTCAAAGAGACATGGAGCTTCGTCAGTCTGGCAGCCTACCCGCGGACTGGCTGGCTGGCTGGCTGGCTGGCTGACAAGCTTGACTGACAAGCAGCTGGGTGGACCGTGCATCAACTGCTGCCCCAGCGTAGACGGATTAACATGCCAGCGGGTCCGTCCGTCACAGTGTTTGCACGTCCCTTTCTTTGGTGCGCGCACGGTACTGTGCTGCAGACTGTTGCACAGTGCACTGGTCAAGGGTCTGATCCACGAGAGCCGGCAAAGTTTGCAAACCCTCCTAGAATGCATAATTAAGACGCGCTAGCCATTTTCGTCTGCTATTTTGCTTAGAAGAATATAGAAATTTATCTTAATTACATAGATCCACTGTCTGTATAGAACTCGAAGTACCACGCTAGCTAGGGCTATATAAATGCCTGCAAAAGGCTTAGATACTAAGAAAAATACAGACTTTGCTATTTTTTAGCAGCAAAGAATGCAGTCTATAAAATCACCGGTAAAGTTTGTAGGGCAGATTACGGCAAAGTTTGCATAGCGCTAACGGACGGTATAAAGTAGGTTCCCTATAGTGCTCTATATATATTTTGTACCTCCTCTTGTCCTGTGCAAACTTTGCCGGCTTTCGTGGATCAGACCCCAAGGCATTCGTTCTAGCTGCTCCCAGCAGCAAAGCGCGTCGCTCACATTTACAAAGTGCATACATGTATGTATGTGGCTAGGCCATGAATGCGGTCTCATCTATGATGCGAGTAAGCCAAGGACAGCCACAGATTGACGGCGAGAAGAATTGGCGAACCCAGAGCAGCCACCAGTGCTACGTTTATCGCGGGCTGACTGGAATCAAGAGCCCCGTGTACCGGACAGGGAAGCTGTATATTACACGCTCCTATTTAGTCTTCATACTTGGTTGCCCGACTTGGTTCATGAGAACGGTCCACCGCGGGTTCAGACTAGCAAGCCTGGTGCTGCGAGACTCCCCCAAGACCGCGTATAGCCCTGAGCAGCATGCTAAGACTTGTAAATGAAGTAGAGAGAAAAGCAAACAAAAGAAGAGAGCCTAATAATGATATGAAAGTTTTTTTGGGAACAGTGGCTTGTAGGTCACTAATGACGATGATGATGATATGTTTCACTTTTAAAAGTAGCGACACAGACGTGCGGTCTTTGTATATCCCATGCTGACGAGTATACCATCGCAGACCCAGGTTTTTGCGCGATAATATCTTGCGATATCATAATGAGCTGACAGCTTGGAGTGGCTAGCGTCATTTCTTTATGGAAATCGCTGTCGAAGGAGCTTTTTCTGCGCTGAGCATCCATACGAGCAAGACCTTCAAGATTAGAACGAGGAGCGTCCCGATGGTCGGACGCCGGACCGGGACCGACCGTCCCCGCGTGGTGGGACTGGCCCGGCCCCGCACGAGCAGTTGGCGGCGCGGACTCACGGCGCCGACGGACACACCGGCATACCCCTGTACTGACCGGTTCTGCATTCGGACATGGACAGAATGAAGCAGGTTGTTTCAGATGCATACCTTGGTTCGGACTCTTGAATTCGGGCTGCAGTCAGTGACTGCGATTCATGAACTACATAATGGGACATGATGGTGTGAATTGGGGTTTCTATACACTGAACGAGGGCGGCTTGAATGCGCGCAGGTCTATCTGTTGCGGCTACATTTCTATCTCTCTTGTTTTCTCCGTTTCTTTCTCTTTTTTCTTTCGTTTCTCCTTTTTCGTTTCTCCTTAAAGAAAGCAACTCTGGTCCGCGCTTGTGCATTGGCCAGGTTATATATACTTGTACGGATTCATGATACCCACCTGCGCATGTCCGGTCGTTAGCTCCACCAGCTCTGGGAAATAGCTCACGTCCCGCAGGCTCTAAGAAAAAAAAGGAAGAAGAAGAAAGAAAAAGAAAAGAAAGAAAAAGAAAAGAAAGAAAAAGAAAAGAAAGAAAAAGAAAAGAAAGAAAAAGAAAAGAAAGTAAAAGAGAAGAAGGGGGAGAGGACAACAACGTACCGGGTCATACAACTTCTTGATCTGCTTCATGAGACCAATCATGGTCTCGTCGCGACTGTACCCAACGTAATTCTTCTTGGCCAAGCCGAGACCGTGCTCGGCACTGATGCTGCCTTGGCGCTTCTGGATCCATTCATACACGTATGGCTCCAGTGTCCTTTCCACGTCCTTGTCATATCTCCGCACGCAGACGTTGAGGTGAAGGTTGGAGTCGCCCATGTGGCCGTAGCCGACGACATCCACGACGGGGTGGCTGTCGGTCTCGCCCAGGAGCCCAGCATCCAACAGCCTGGCCTTGACGTCGCGGACAATGGTGTACATGTCGGAGAGGGGGATGGACACGTCGTACTTGTAGGTGCCGCCCCAGTGGCCAATGCACTCGGTGATGCCCTCGCGCCAGCTCCAAAAGGTCTTGATCTGGGTGGCGTCCTGGGCGACGACGCCATCGGCAATCACGTCGTTGGACAGGACGTGTTCCAGGAACGATTCCAGCTTCGCGTAGTCGTGGTCGCTGTTGGAGCCGCTCGTCTCGACCAGGCAGTAGAAGGGGTAGTCGGCCTCCAGAGGCTTTGTCCCGCCCCGTACCTGGTGCACGAGGCGCTGGCTGGTGCCGTCCATGAGTTCGAATGCCGAGAGAATCTCCGACAGCTGGTGCTTGGCCTGGCGGAACGCGGTCAGGGCCTTCTCGTACGATTCCAACCCCAGCAAGGCCACGTTGACGGCGGAGGAACGCTGAGCACACTGCACGACCACCTTGGTGACGATGCCCAGTGTGCCCTCGGCGCCAATGAAGAGCTGCTTCAGATCATAGCCCGTATTGTTCTTGCGCAGAGAGCACATGTCATTCATGACGGTCCCGTCCGGCAGCACGACCTCCAAGCCCAGCACAGTTCCGTGGAGACTGCCGTACCGCAAGAGCCGTAAGCCGCCGGCGTTGGTGGAAATGTTGCCGCCGACATGACATGAGCCCTTGGCGCCCAGATCGAGGGGGAAGATGTAGCCTCTTTCAGCCACGTACTGATCAGCGACCTCCAAGATGCATCCGGCGTCCAGTACCAGCGAACCACTCATGTCGTCAAAGGAGTGAATCTGGTTCATCCGGCCCATGTGGATGACAATCTCGTCAAAGACGGGGATCGAGCCCCCTACCAGTCCGGTATTTCCACCTTGTGGTACCACAGCAAGCTTGTGCTCATTGCAGTATCGCAGAATCTTGCTGACATGCTCCGTCGACGCCGGTTTCAACACCAACCGACATTGACCCCTGTACTTGTGCATCCAGTCCTCGTTGAAAGGCTCGAGGTCGGCTTCGACGTCATCAACCAGGGCCGATTCCCGGCCCAGGAGTTCCCGGAAGAAGGCGACATGCTCCCGCGTCAGTTGGGCGAATCGAGGGTCTCTTGTTAGGCCGGGATATGTCTCAGAGGTGAGCTTGGCTGCACGGCTGGCTGGTGTGCTAGAGAAAGTACGGATTGACCTCGGCGTCGACAGCGAGGAAGACGTAGACGTCGTCGTCGCCAACAGGGACGAGGCCACGGGTAGGGAGGCCGGGGGGCAGCACGCAGCGGTCGATAGTCCACGGCCTGTCGTCCTAGGATGGCCACGGCCAGTGTTGGGAGTCACGAGAGCCGACACATCCCTGATAGCAACGCGGCGGAGGAGCTGTGCTCGAGTAGCCATGGTTGGTGCTGGGGTGGTTGAGCTTAGTGCCTATGCTTCGTATGCGTGTGCGTGTGCATGTGTGTTATGCGTATGCGTATGCGTATGCGTGATGCGTGATGCGTGATGCGCGTCCAAGCACACCAGTCACCTCCCTCAATCGCGGAATCGGGAAAAAAAAAGAAAATTCAAAACCGTCCAGGGCAACAACAACGTCGTCGGCTGTCTGCCTAGGTACCTGCCTACCTCCCTGTATCTACCCAGCAGGACAAACAAAGACGAGTCCAATCTGGGATAGCAAAATGTCCCGTCAAAAAAGTCCCTCCGCGAGAAATAAAAGTCCCTCCGCAGAAGCAAATTCCAAACCGATGTGATGCCAAGAAAATATTTTTTTTTATGAACAGTTTGTACAGATGTGTACCTTTTTTTTCTTTTTGTTTTTTTTTGCTGGGGACAGCACACCTCGGAGCATGTCATGGCTGCATGTGGGTCACGGTGGGTAGGTACATGTGGGGCCGGGTCCTGAATAAGCTCCGAGCGCGGAGCGTTGTGCTTCAGAGCGAGCTAGCTTGATCCTGTTGAGTCCTCCATGCATAAGACGTGTACAAAAGTGCATGTGAGCATTGGGTTAAAAAGGAATGCGCCCCGAGAGATGCTACTGCTGTTTTCCACTTATGATAGATCCAGCCGCACGATGTAGCATCTCTGTGGCATGAACACAATCCCCTGTCATCAACAGCATTCTGCTAAGCAAATCATCATCACCTCGCGCAGATTCTCTGGCCAAGCCTTCTTCATCTCTCCTTCACACCCCAAAATAGGCAAAAGAAAGAGAAGAAGAAAGGACAAACCATCATATTTTTTTTTTTGCCAGACACTACCTGTCGTCAACCCACTCACCCCCAAGTAGATACTAGATCGCACTCCTATGCCCATCAGTCGTCAAGCCTCCTATTGAAGCCAGAAAAAGAAAAAGAAAAAGAAAAAGAAAAACAAAAGAAAAAAAGACACGCGTCTGCCTCTCCAGTCTATTACCATAGCCCCGCCCATAATGCCACATTAAAGATGCTACTAGTATACAAAAAGAACAAGGAAATACGAAGAAGAACCAAAAAGAAAAGAAAAGAATAGAAAAGAAAAAGAAGTTCAAATTACCGACTACGGCAGAAGGCAAATCAAACACTTCCCTCGGTGCATAGAAAACAACTACCCTGCTTTTTTTTCCTATCAATTTAGCTGTGTAAGCCGTTGATTTTTGATCCTCTTCGCGGAGTCGTGTTGCCGGCGTTGGCCCCTTCTTGTAGAACGTCGGTTGGCGTTTCTTCTTGATTGTCTTCAATGTCAATCATCTTTTCCATGAATGATATGTAATCATATTGCGGCTGTCCACGGTCCCGTGACATGTCTGGTCCCTTGTGCGAGGGCATAATCTCGACCAGTTTGTCAATCACTTCATCTGGTACCAGGCTGTGCCGCAGGTCCATCTCGGTGACATAGGGTTTGCCATCGGCCACCTCACGAAACGATTGGAACACCTGCTCCGCCGTGTTTTGATCCTCCGTCACATCCACCATGAAACGGATGAATTGCTCAAATGTCACCTCATCACTCCCATTGGATGTCTCCATGAAATAGTCATGCATCTCGTCCTCAGAAAAGACCAATCCGAGAGAAGCAAGTGCTGCGCCAAATTCGAGCTCCTGTAGGGAGTTGGAGTTGTCCCTGTCGAAATGTCGAAACACACTCTCAAATTCTTCGAGTTGGATGGGCGTCAGGTTGGTCATGCTTCGTGCCACCATTTGATTCTCCAAAAAGGCCAGTTTTTTCTGTACGGATGATTTGACAAGTCCCAGCTCGTACGCTAATTCATCATAAGTATACGTTGTGAAGTCGTTCTCTTCAATGTTTGCTTCATAGCATTTGGCCTCAACGGCCTCTATTGTTTCCAGATAACGATCCAGAGGAGACAGGCTATCGCTCAGTTTCTTGACATGGTGCCATTGATCCTCGGCATCGCCGTCGAGGCCAGAAATGGCCAGCTGCATCGTTTTGAGAGCCATAGCAAAGTCATTAGCCTTATCAGCAAACGACTTTCGAAGGGCATTTTTGATACTGTTTTGGGAGCCGTCAGCTGTCATGAATTTTGGATTTTTTTACTTTTTTTTTTCTTTTTTTTTTTTTTTAAAAAAAAAGGAGGGGGGTGGGTAATAGACTAACTCTCGAATAGTCTCATTGATCAATTGAGCCCGCGTCATTTCCGCCTTGGTCAACAAGCCCCAATCCCGCTCTAGTGTTTCCAGGCTCAACTCGGCAGGTGGATCGTACGGCCGCAGCCTGTAGGTTCCCAGCTTTGTTTTGATATTCCCAAGCAAGGTGGCGAGATCGCTTTTTTCGGCAACCCAGTCTCGTTTCTGACCTCTCTTGTAAGCAGAAAAGTCCTTGGCTTGAGCTTTTGCATCCGCGTACGTGCCCTCAAACTTGGCCAACTGCCACGCCTCCACCTGAAGCCGCAGGGCCTCTAGAAGCTGTTTCATTCGCTTTTCGTAGGCGCTTTGCATTTCCCAGGCTCCTTGCATGTTGTTGACGAATTTCTCCACTCTCCTTCCTGCGTTTTCAACCTTTTCCATCTGTGAAAAGGCATGGAACCAGTACGCGATGTAGGTCATCAAACTGCGCTCGTCGGGCTTGGGTACGTCGCAAACATCTTCGACGTCCAGCAGCCGGGGAATGCCAATCTCTTCGTGGGCAATGTCAAAGGCAAGTTGCATGTTGCCGCGATGATCCGACTTGTCCAAGGAGTCAAAGTCAATCAGATCGGGTCTGTGTATGTCCAGCAGCGCACAAAATGCAAGCCCATCATTCCAACTGGCACTGAAATCTCGAACTTCCACTTCATCGTAACAAGCCGTCTTGCGTTGACACCATAGCAGCAAGCCCTCCTTGGCTGACATGCCCTCTTCGTTGATGTCGCTGATTGTGAATCGAAGAATCAGGGTCCAGATAAGCCCAAGGACAATTTTCCGATTGCCATCAACGATATCTTCTGCGCCAATGTTGGTCATTTGGATGCCCCTGCATTTGATAAAGTCCAGCGCGACATTGGCGTTTTCAAACTTTTGCACACGTAGCTTCGGCTTGGAGGCATATCGACCGAGCGACTCGTTTGACAGGGACTCGAGTAGATGGATGAGCATGACCTGATTGCCGAATAAGTCAGTTTTTTTTTTTTTTTTTTTTTTTTTTTTTTTTTTTTTTT
>SRPT01000170.1:0-45494 GCA_018360205.1 Claviceps digitariae
CTCTTACAACCTCTTTTCGTCAGCTTCTTCAGAGCCCGTTTTTGCCGTCTTTTTTGACCTCTTTTTCGCTGCGTGCCCTGACCTCTTTTTTATCCCTTTTTTCGCTGACTGCTGCTGACCGCTGCTGCTGACCTTATAGGTTAAAAAATCTAGTGGAATCCGGCCGAATTTTACATTTACAAGACCGACCGACCAAATCCGACTTCGCGATGTGCAGCCAATACCAAAAAAGGATAGCCTAGGTCAAATATTCTGGTCAATGTTTAAGTATAACTATCGCTGCGATTTAATTCCACTTTACAGTCGGGTCATAGCACGAGATATTTTAGAGCTTTATAATGACCAGCTTCCAAATAATATCCAAACCAGTGATATTTTTATGCAGGACAACGCACCAGTCCACACAGCTTATATCATCCGCAAGCTCTTTAAAGACCTTAAGATTGAGGTCATGACTTGGCCTGTAAATTCGCCGGATTTAAACCCGATTAAGAACCTTTGGGCACTGCTAAAAGAAGGCATTCATAAAGAGCGCCCGCATCTACGCTTTGCGCCCTATACTGCAGAAAATCAAGAGGAATTAGTGTAAGCTGCCCACAATACTTAGCATAGAATTAGTTCAGATATCCTAAGAAATTTAATAGATACAATGCCCTATTGGGTTAAAGCTATTATTGCCGCAGAGGGCTGGTATACGAAATACTGAATATTTTTTCTTCTTCCCCTCCTTTCCCCTCTTTTTCTCCCGGCTAAATATTCGAATTATAGGGGCCACCGGATAAAATTCCTTACGGTACCTGCTCTCGTACGAAAATTAAGGGCATCCCACTGTATATTTCTTTGGGAAATAAAAGTAAAAGCACACGGTGACTCCACACTGCACATTCCGAACACAGTCTTGAAATGTCAGATGTCGATAAGTCGGCCTTTTGCGTCGACTTGGCTAGTCATCGACGCAGCGCTCATCCTGGCCGTCCAGTCGGCGTGGATGCAATCTCATCCTGGTCAGTCTGGAGTCAGTAACTAAGACGGGATGAAGACATCAACGGAATACAAACCTCTGGTTCGACCTGGTGAGATAACATGCCTTTCTAATTGACTGGTCGAATAAGGTTCGCCTTCGCTATTGATTCTCTGCGTCTGCTTTGGCTTGGCAAGACGTTAATCGGCATAGAAGAACCGCCTTTGAGAGCAGTGCGACTATCAAATTCCCGGTCCATTTTTCCTTAAAGAATTGACGTGGAAAAATATTTTTTCTCTCCTTCAAGATTTTGTGGACTATCCGATTGTTCACCTCGCTCAAGATACTTGTCTCGTGCCGTGAACTCCCCGCTCCGATGGTACAACGGAGCATTAAAGAGAGCGGAGGCAAGAGCGGGAGTAAATCTAGGATTTCTTTTTGTTTAGCTCTTTCATTATTCAATCGTCTTCTTATTCCCTTAGCATGGTACTTGCCACGATTGCCCGGACTGCCTTTGGCGACGCGTGTGGGTATTGCCCTAGGAGTATATACAGGGATATTTATTCATAGATACAAATGTATGTATTCCTTTTAGATTCAGATGTAGTCGGTAAAGGAATGAGTTAATCCCATATCTACGAACGTTACGTAACGGTGCGTGCAGCCGAGTATTGTAATCGGAGCTCGCCCCGACCGACCGACCTCGCGTGCCGACCTCTGACCTCCCACCCCGTCTCCAACACGTTGGCGTGATTTAAAGACAAACATGAATCTACAGCACGTCATGAAGTCACCTCACCTTGACTACAAAATAGCTCAAATGGAACGATGAAAAGTGAGTGCGGAACAAAAAAACAAAGAAAAAAGAAGAAAAAAAAGAGGAGGGGCTCCACTTTGGGCCAATGACGCCATTTCGGACCAATCTGTCGAAACAGCGCAAGCCGGGACGGGACTGGAACGGCAAGGGTCCGGCTCGACGATCGCCGCCGCCACCCGGGCGGGGCCATTTTGCCAGGCGGACAGATGACGGGAATAATAACACATCATTGGTGGCATGCATGCAATTGGGACAATTTCGTGGTGTTTATCAGTCGCGTTGCAGTTGCGATGGGGTTTTCTGGAAGGACGAGCCCAGGCGAAGACTGGAAAATGGAAAGAATAAAGAATCGAGGAATCATCCGTCTGTGCCTGCCAACGTTGCCTCGTCTGGCAGACGATAAGCGCGTGCGCGTATTTCGATTTAACCTTCAATGGTACTTTAACCTTACCAAGCCCATGCATGTGTCATGCATGTACCTGCCATCAATACTACTTGCAGGATCCTCACGATTGCGTGCTCGTCCAGTCAAGCTCTGTGTAGTCCGCAGTGCCCACCGTTCTTTATCTGAGACCGCATCGAACCGAATGGGAACCGAATGCGAACGGAAAAGGCTTATCGCGCCGCGACTTTGCCTGTCCATCTGTGGGTCGCATTTTCCTTTTGCCCTTTCTCCATTTTATTTTAGATCTTTACCTTTCCCAAACGAAAGGAAGCTTCTTTTTTAAAAAAGGAATTCTCCGAGGTGAGGCTGGACGCTAGGTTAGCTCTTGTTGCCTGCTTTCAACCAACCACCATGAAGCAGAGGCCGATGAAACGATAGGAGATTTTCAATAAATACGTGGTCCCGAGTCCGCACGCCGTCTTTTTTCTGCCCATTCTCTGCTTGATCGCCCTGTTTCAGTTCGCCACCCGTCAGCCGTGTCCGTCACTCCTCGACTCCTCGACGTCGCGGAAAACCCATTCCTTCGTCATGGCGCCCGTCCGCCCGCACGACGAATCCAACAAGCTTGACCTGTCCAACACAATGACGGAAGAGCCCTCGCTCGAGGCGAAGGAAATCACCAAGAAGGAAAAAATTCAAAGCAAAGACGACGATGGTGACAATGACTCAGTCACCGCCGCCGCCGTCGTGGACATCGATGAAAAACAGACCAACATCAACGACATGCCCATCGATCAAGACGACGCGCTCAGCAAAGACGCCGAGAAAAATAGCAACCCCAAACCAACGTACCTCATCCTCAACCCCGACGGCCAAGAAGAAGTCGTCACCGAGGACGACGCCCGCATTCGCGACATCCCCGGCTATGTGCGCCGCATTGTCAGCTTCACCGACGATCCTACCGAACCGACCCTCACGTTCCGATACTTCCTCCTCACCATCTTGTTCGTCGCGCCGGGAGCCTTTCTCTCGCAAATGGCGCACTTCCGGACCACCTACGCGCCCTACTCCGTCTTTTTCGTCCAAATCGCCTCCAACTACCTCGGCGTGTGGCTGGCCAAGGTCCTTCCCGACTGGACCGTCCGTGTGCCCTTTCTGCCCTCCCGGTATGGCTTCCGTCTCAACCCGGGTCCGTTTAGCACCAAGGAGCATGTGCTGGTGACCATCTCGGCGGCCTCGGGTGCGACGTACAACCTGGGGTACACGCCTATTGCCATGTCCGAGGTGTATTTTGGCGAGAGGGTGCACGGCGCGGTGGCGGTGTTTTTCATGCTGGCTATTACGTGGACGGGATATTCGTATGCGGCGCTGGCGAGGCAGTTCCTTTTGTATGATCCGCAGTATCCGTGGTTTCAGGCGTAGGTGTTTCTTTCTACGTTCATCATCACCTTTTCCCCCGCTCTTCATACTTCCCCTTTTTTTTTTTCAGCTATATATACATCCATATGACCAAGTGTCTGTACATTGCGCTTTCTTTCTTCTTTTATTTCCATCCTTGCACATCTTTTCCTTCCACTCATCCCACTAACAACCCCCAGCCTCTGCCAAACCGCCCTCTTTGAAACCCAGAAAAAGCAACGCGAAAGCCCTTCCCGCCTCTCCCGCAAACAGATCCGCGTCTTCTTTGGCGTCCTCATCGGCGTCATCCTCTGGCAGTTCCTCCCCGAGTACGTCTTCCCCATGCTCGGCTCGCTCGCCTTCCTGTGCTGGGTGGCGCCGCATAACCCGACGGCCAACTTTATCGGCAGCGGCTTTGGCGGCATGGGCCTGCTGAACCTGTCGCTGGACTGGTCGAGCATCGCGGCCAACGCGAACCTGTTTTTGACGCCGTGGTGGACGCAGGTCATCATCTTTGTGGCGTTTGTGTGCAGCACGTGGGTGTTGCTGCCGGTGGCCAAGTTTGGGAATCTGGCGCGGTGGGATCACGCGTTGATGTCGAATCGGATATTTCTTGGTGGGTTTTCCTTTCTTTTCTTTATCTGGAGAGACAGGATTGGTGTTGCCAGAAATTCGAGGTTGTCCCTTGTTTGACTAAACAACAGAATGTCACTCATAGAAAACGGAACTCGTTACCCGCTCACGTCGTTGCTCACGCCCAACCTGCAACTCAACCAGACGGCTCTCGATCAGTACGGCGATTTGCACGTCGGCGCCCAGTACCTCTGGAACATGTTCTTCGACTACGCCGCCTACTCGTCCGCGCTCGTCTGGATGGCCCTCTTTGGCTACCCCCAGATCCGGGCCAGCGTGCAGCGCTTCCTGGAGCGGCGGCGTCGGCAACCCGGCAGCAACGGCGGGCGCAGCATGAAGGTCACGGAGCAGTACAGCGACCAGCTCAACGTGCTGCAGCGGCGGTACGACGAGATCCCCTTTTGGTGGTTCGCGGCGCTGTTCCTGGTGTCGCTGCTCATCATGGTGGTGATTTGCGCAAGGGGCCTGCTCTTCATCCCGACATGGACCTATTTTGTCGGCATCGCCACCGGAGCCGTCATCGTGGTGCCGCTCGGGTGGCTGTACGCGCTGTCCAACTTCCAACTGGCCATCGGGTCGACCAACGAGCTCCTATACGGGCTGATGATCAACGCGCCCTCCGTGACCGGGTGGAAGAACCCGTGCGGCGCGTCCACATACGGCGCCATCGCCGGCGATGCCTGGTATCGCGCCCAACTCAACCTCCAGGACATGAAGATTGGACACCTCATGAAAATCCCCCCCAAGGCCGTCTTCTTCTCCCAAATCTTCGGCTCCCTCATCGGCATCCCCATCGACTACGCCGTCATCCGCTGGGTCCTCAACACCAAGTTCGACTACGTCGCCGGCATCGCCCAAGATCCCACCCACCAATGGACCGGCCAGCAGCTCGCCTCCAGTCTCACCCTCGGCGTGCAATACGTCCTGGTCGGCCCCCAACGCCTCTTCCGCCAAAACCTCTTCCAGCCCGTCCCCTACGGCTTCCTTCTCGGCGCCACGGCCCCGCTGCTCCTCTTCCTGCTGCACCGGCGCTTCCCCCGCGCAAAACTCCACCTCTGCAACACCACCATCTTCTTCTCCAGCATGTCCACCTTCCGCGGCAACATCAGCACCGGCTACCTCTCCAGCTTCCTGGGCGGCTTCGTCGTCATGTTCTGGACCTACCGCTACCGGTACGAGCTGTGGGCCCGGTGGAACTACATCCTCGCGGCGGCCTTTGACGCCGGCTTCAACTTTAACATGCTGCTCATCTTTCTGTGCTTTGGGGCGGGCAAGGTGGTCAACATGCCGCATTGGTGGGGGAACAATGCCGAGAGCAGTGAGCGGTGTTTTGCGCTGCGGGATGCATGATGTTGATGATTTGATGTAACGAGCTTGCTAAGGGTTTTAGAAGGGGGGGGCATACCCCATGATGATGCTTTTTTTGTTCTATAATTGCTTTTTATGTGTCTTGTTCGTGTAAAGTTGCCTCGGGAGCGTGTTTACGATCCCTGCAGATGGTACCATTGAGTCATGACTAGTGACATGTCAGTCCCTGGCTGGTCGTTACGCCCACGTATATATATATGTTGTCCAGACTCGGTCGTCCCGTAGACGTAACCACCCTCTTACGGTCTCTAGAGTAGACATACCTTGTACCCCAACAGGCTACAACGTACAAAGAACTACTTTTTTCTGTATCAGATTTGTGAACTTGAGGAATACGTTTGCCTCTCAACACGGTCTAGAGGTCTGACTGGAAAGACTTATACTTCTTGCCACTTCTATAAATAGAAGTAGAAATACTCATATTCCCAGTCACCGTCTGAGGAATCTGCATATAAAAGGGAGCATTCCTCACGAGTTCCGTAGCGAACCAACAACTGTGAACCTTACGTATGTACACACATTTGACCTGATTTAGGTGTCCTTCATTATTTTTGGCCTTTACGATGCGTCGCGTGTTCCGCTGATGCCTATGCCGTACGTGCCCAATATAGTACGTAATATTTCGCAAGGCCTATAAACTTTGAAAAAAAAAACAAAAAAAAAAAAAAAACTTTTACTTGACTGAAAGTTTACAAACGTAGAAAAAAATACTTTCAGATGTATAGACTTGATAAAAATACGTTTTACTTTATAGGGTAGAATAACTTTGATAAAAACACTCTTTTGTTCTTCATAAAGTCTATAATTCTACATATGTACTTGTATCTTAACAAAGTCCAGACAATTTAATATTGTGCCTCACATCCTATACCATCCAACCTCATACCAGCCATCTACATCCATATCCTGCCCCTCCACCCCTCCATGTCTCTTTGTCGTCTTCCTCAATCCAATTCCATCCATTGAGGCATCACAACATCCCATACACCGGCAGAGGGACCCTCAACACCCAGCCAGGCACACCAGTGGGTTCATCTCCCACCTCGTGGCCACGGCCACGGCCACGGTCATGGTCACGCACAGGAACGATGAATGATGACCGAGGAAATGAAGAAAACTCGCAATTGATGCATGCTACGTGTACTAACAGATGATGCGATAGGAGAAAAAGGTCTTGGCTGGGTGCATCACGAGCGTGGCTCCTTTATGTACTCTCCGCCAGTTTTCTCATGTAAAGACCGAAAATAGACAAGAAAGAACAATATAAAGGAGAGAAAAGTAAATAAAAGAAATCGTCCAGTCAACGCCCATGTCTAAGTCACCTGTATAGTGTGTATGTATGTGTGTGTCGTGTATGTACTTTTAACTGTCAATGCTGTCGCCGCCGTCGCCTCTCAATACCATAGACATAAAAACGCAGTCGCCCATGCACATCTGATAGCTAAGTCAAAGAGCCAGAGAGACAAAGAGCCAGAGAACCAAAGAGCCAAAAGCCAAGAGCCAGAAAGCCAAGAGCCAAAGAGCCAAAGTCAGAGTCAAGCCAAGTCTACGCTCCCAACCTTTCCGAAGCAGGAATTTGACCTTCAACGGCACTCAGCGCCGCCAGGTTGACTTCGCCCAGTACGTTCTGTCCGGATGCGTCCCCGACACCTGCCAGCAGCGTCACACATTCAATCACATCCTCTGGCTCAAGCACATGCCATTTCGCCAGCGTCACCTTGGTGCTGGCGCCCACCGTCACCGTAAAGACGTGATCAGCATGCAACACTTCGCCCGTCGCCCCGTTCAGGCTGCGAAACATGTCCTCATCGGTGAAATCGTCTCCCATGCACAGCGCAAACTCGACACGCCCAGGATTCGGATCCAGCTCCGTGGCCTCGCCTCCCGGGTTGTGATACCGCGCAATCAGTCGCTTCGCAATTTCGCCCTTGTTGATAAACGTCGGTCGCACTTCCACGTTGGCTTTGCCTGGCATCACCTCAATGTCCCACTTGCTGGCCACGCTGGCTTCGAGCTCCTTGTGACACTCCCGAGACATATGGATGCCCTGCTCGGGGTCCGCAAGTCTGTAGTGCCACGTGAGAGCACATCGCTTGCGCTCGATAAAGGAGCCTACAATTTCTCGCGTCAGCGTATTTTGCGCTATCCAAAGATGGAGAAGGATAATTAGAGAATTATAGGCTGTTTCTTACCCGACACTTTATCAGTATACTTTTGAAAAACATCCATCACCTCAGCCTGCCAGCCCATGTCAAATTTCTCCGCTAGATTGATCCACTCTTCCGAGCCTGGGTCCCTCATAAAACTGCCGTGCTCCGCCGAGAATCCCAGCTGCGAAATGTGGCCTAGGTGTTGCTTGAGAAAGTCCTGGTCACGGCCGGAAATGATCCAGACAGAGTTCTTGGGGTCCTCGGCCAGTCTTCTGAGCGACTGAATGACGCGCTCCGACGGTATGGCGGCGCTCGGTTCGCGCACAATGGGAGTCAGTGTCCCGTCGTAGTCAAACATGAGCAGTCGCTTCTCCGCGGACCTGTAGTTGGTCAGCATAACAGCACGATCAAGCAGCGGCGTCGCGATGGCCGTATTGGACTCGCTCAGCACGTTGTAGACCTTGCGAATAAACTTGCTGATCCACGTCTGCACGTTGTGTGTTGTGACATGATTGTAAAGGCAGTCTTGCATTCTCTTGCGTTCCTCGTCCGGCATGGTCAGCGCACTGTTGATCTTTTCTGCGACCCCGCTCAAATCCCAGGGGTTGATGTGAATCGCATCGCTCAAGCTGCCGGCCGTCCCGCTAAATTCGGAGAGGATCAAGGGACCGCTTCCGTCCTTTTGACAAATGACGTACTCCAGACTGGTCGTGTTCATACCATCTCGGACCGAAGTGATTAAGCCAATGTCGCCAGCCCGGAGGAGGGCAAAGTACTCATCCTGAGTGAGATACTGCGGATAATGCTGCACCGGGGAGAATCCCAAGCTGCCAAACCCGCCGTTGATCTTCATGACAAGCTCATTGACACGTGTGGCAATCTTTGTCTCTTCACCGTCCCGGTCCGCTTCCACGGTGGTAGGCGAGGTGACCTGAATCAAAACAACCTTTTCCCTCCACTCGGGATACAGTTCCAGGAACCTTTCAAAGGCCTGGAGCTTCTGTGCCACGCCGCGAACACTATCGAGGCGATCACGTCCGACAATGATCTTCTTGCCGGCATACAGCTTTTTCAGTGCCTGATACTTTTCGTCGACGGATCGAGCCCAGGCGTGTTTCTCGACTTTGGTAGCGTCAATTCCAATGGGGAAGACACCGACTTGAACTCTTGTGCCGTAGGCATCGATCCCCAGCGTGTCGGATGGAAAGCCCAAGATGCGGGTACAGCAGCTCAAGAAATGCCGTGAATAGCTGTAGGACTGGAATCCAACCAGGTTGGCACCGAGAACTCCCTCCAGCACCTCCTTACGACGGGGCAGGCATCGCAGAAACTCACTGCTGGGAAAAGGTGAGTGGAAGAAGAAGGAAATGTACATGTTGGGATTTCGCTGACGAAGCATGCTAGGAAGAAGCATGAGATAAAAATCGTGGACAATGACAATATCTCCAGGCTTGTAGATTTCGATGATCTTGTTGGCAAACTTTTGATTCATGCGATAGTAGTCTGCCCACTGAACGCGCTCCTTGCGTCCATCTGTAGGCTCATGCTGCTTGTAGTGAAACAGACTGTAGAGGTCGTGATGCGCATATCGCCGCCACCGTGACTGATCCTTGAGCATGATACCTTCGTCTGAATCATCAGCCTCATCGGAGAGCCAAACAGGCACTGTACGAATAGTTTTGCTATGCGAGAGAGTGTACTCTAGCTTCTGCTGTTCGTCTCTCGGTAGCCATAGACCATCGACTGGGGGCGGTGTGGGAAGCCGTGAGTTCGCATCGACGGGGATCGGAGCGGATAGAGCATTGAGGGACGAAATGCCGACGGTGGTGGCGTCGAAAGATGATTCGGCAGGGAGACTGGGCGATGAACCGTGTGCCGCCTCAATTTCTCCAGTCCAAGCCACGAGGGTGTGGTTCCAAGGGGTCGCGCTGGAGGAGAGGTAGGCAAAGGAGTCGAACAAGGCGGATTGACCGCGGCGGGGCCTCAAGTCCTTTATGCAGCACTGAAGTTAGCACTGCAGTGTCATGGCTATGGCAACAAGGCAAAAGCCGTGTCGGTCGACCAGGAGAAGCGTGGGGAGGAGGAAGGGGGAGAAGGGGGAGGAAGGGGAGGAAGACAGGACGATGGGCGATCGCCTGTTGAAATGCTGGGCGTTGGGTCCAATCAGCTCACCCAGTCTTGGCCTTGGCGATAGGTGAACGAATAGGGGATACTGAAGGCGGCTGAGATGATATTGCCGCTGAGCCCCAGATCCGGGTTGGCGGCCCGAATCTCGGACAGAGATTCGCGGCGCGCCATGACGGAGAAGGCAGCGGTAGCGGTGCTTGCGAAGATACTCCTGCCGTTGTCGAGAAAGGGGATGGTGGGCTCGAGAGGAAAGATGCAAGTCTAGGAGAAACGGCTGATCATGATGGTGGCACTGATGGTAATAAGATATAGGAGGTGGTGTCTTGTCAGGAGTCGGGGCGTCGGGAGTCGGAACCCCGGGAACGGCGAGGAGTCAGGAATGAGGAGGAGTGAGGGGTGAAGGCGAGTGGTGAAGGCGAGGGGTGGAGGGGTGAGGGTGAGGGGTGAGGGGAGGGGGCATGGACCCAGGCCGCAGCTGCCAGCCAGCTGGTAAGACCAGACTCTAGTCCCACTTGCTCGCTGCCTGCCCGCCTGCCCGCCTGCCTGTCCGCCTGCCTCGGCCAGGTGCGAAATGAACGGGAGGTCCACGGGAAATGAAAATGGGGAAATTCAAGATTGAATCCTTGATTCTTCTCGTGTGTTCTCCATTCGCCTGGAGTTCGCCGGTCAGGGATCACGTACAGTGGGGTGTGGGGAAATCCAAACTGTAAAATCTCTTTCGTCTTTTTGTACTAAATACATATACATATCTGATCTCAATACATTCGTAGCTTCTTCAATACATGTAAGTGCCTAGTTCCATTGCCAAACGCCGTTGACATGTTCGGCTTCGCCTGATCCCGTTGGTGCTAGCGCCAGACCGGACGCAACGATGGCTCAAGGGCGCGGCCCGGTGTCATGTTGATGCTTCGTTTGAATTTAGACCACCAAGCCATTTAAACATGCTGGGCAAGGTAGGGCTTGGTGATTCCGACAGGATATCCATGTGCAGGTCGCATACAAGCACATGACTACATACAACGAAAATTACCTGCATCTGTAGCTTGTGCATGATGCCGCTCCGACTGCGCATCCCCAATGTGACGTTCGATCGAGAAACCTTGGGGCGCTGACACTTGAGCTAGGAGCTCTGCTTACTCTCCAAAGGAGCACGTAGCTTCTTCATGAATTGTGATCAACTATCTACTCATGGCAAGGATTGGAAGAGACCATCAAAGTATCCCGATTTTCTAGTTACACAATGTGGCGGCTACTCGAGACTCGATGTTAAAGAGCGTCCAGCACGGGTCGGTCTCATCCGCCATCATGTTGCTCCCCATGGGGCCCGAACTTTTTGGCTCCGAGATTCATCATCGTCATCCTTGTCGTCCGCCTTGGCACTCACAACCACTTTACCCAAGCCCTCATTCTGTACCCGCCTGCTGATTTTTGGAACAAGACATCAGCCTTGTCATGCGGCAGAGTCAGGTCTGCAACATAATGCGACATAATCAGGCCGTCTTTGCACCCTGGCCAAAGTACCGGCAGTGCCAATCGCGATGACGGGAATTCTAGGCTACGGGCTAGCCGGCGTAAAGGTTAAGTACCTAAGTACCTAGGAAGTAGTTTAGCAGTTTTGCTTTGGGCTAATGCCGAGCGGAGGTCAAGTCTAGCATTGTCATCGGCCGTGTTTGCTTTGGAGAACTTCAAGAGAGGCGGTAGGCGGTTTCTTGGTGCGTCGTGTTTGCTCCGCGACGAAGAGTGCCACTGTTGACACTCTGAGCGTCGGTGATCTCTGAGGACATTCGCCAGGTAGAGGAGACATCTGGAAATGTAGCCATGAAGCTTCCCTTTCACCGGCCTCCAAATACCAGCAGTCTGAGATGCATGGAATGGCACGAGTCGGGACAAACTGAGTGACGTGTCTGACAGCCCCGAGCCGTTGGCCAGAATTCTAAACCAAGCCCGCATTCGGCGGCTTCCAAGTCACGTGATCCACATTATGCAAGTCCTTTTTTTTTTCTTCTGCTCAGGCCCAGTTCTCCCCTTGCTGGCCGTCCGTCGGCTTCACCTCGCTTTAACAACGCGAAACAGAAGATCCGGATATCCGCCGATAATCAGCCATCGCGAACCTGGTCATTGACGGCGGTAGTGCTGCAACAATGTCAGCATCTCCACCTCCAAGACCATCTCCATCTCTATCGCCATCGCAGCAAGCATCTGCCCATGTGTACGCCAGCAATGGGTTAGAGATTCTCCAGGCCGCCAGCGATGCTGCTCAGGCCATTCAAAATCCTCAAGCTCTTCAACATGCCGCCGCCGCCGCCGCTGCCGCTGCTGCTGAGGCCGAGGCTATGTCCCAGCAGCAGCAGCAGCAGCAGCATTTAGAACAGCACCAACTGCAAGAACATCATGCTCAGATGGCAGGTGCTGTGCCTGGGCTCGCAGGCTTGTCGCAAAGCCCCGAACTCGTACAGCATTCTCCGCCAGGGGCGGCCGTGGCGATGCGCGACCCATCCATCAATCCCAAGCTGACTCGGTTACGACGTGCATGCGATCTATGCAGCCGACGAAAAGTGAAGTGCGACGACTCCAACGTTCCCTGCAAGCCATGCCGGGAGCTCGGTGCAGATTGTACGTGGGAGCGTGAGACGAAGCGACGCGGACCGCCTAACAAGCACGCCGAAGCGGCCAAGGCAGCGAAACGCGCGCGTATGGAAATGGTTGCGAGCGGCATCACGGCAGCTCCTTCTCCACAGATCGCGGCCAAGACCTTGGTGAACATCTCGTCTGATGGCATTCTCGATGCAGAGTCGATTGCTCCCATGCCGGTACTGGAGCTTTTGGTGGATGACTTCTTCACATATATTCATCCCTTGGCGCCGTTCCCGCACGAACCCACGTTTCGTCAGTCGTTTGCGAATCGCGAAGATCGGACCAGGCCCGAGTTCCTTGGGTTGCTTGCCAGCATGATTGGCGCATTGGTCGCTTCATTTCCCCGAAGCGCGAGGGAACACCTCAAGGCGCAGCACAGCACGCACTTGTTTCCCAAGGCTATTGTTCTTGTAGAGCAGTGCAGAGAAATTGCTCTGCTCACGAGGGGCAGCAAATGGATTCTGAAGCAACCCAAGACATTGGAAGATGCATGCACAAGCTATTTACTCGCCTTGTCCGGAGCGTATACACTGCAGTGGAACGCCGCGAGGCATTTCATGTCGGAAACATTGATTCTGATCCGGGAACTCGGGTTCCAAAGACCAAAACACCCTGGGGAGTTGCCTACGTTTGGCACAGATCCCTATTCTCAAGAGCTATCGCCGTTCAATCATGTCAAGGACCAGACGGCCAAGCGTCTGTTCTGGTGTCTTTTGCTAGGAATTCGGTAAGTTTTTCGTCGATGACGGGGATCACGGACGTAATGCAATGGTTTTAAAACGAATTATAACTGTTTAAAAAGAAGAAGAAGAAGAAGAAGAAAGAAGAAGATGAGAAAAAAACAATGACAGACTAACTTATATCGCAGGTCAATGGCACAGCTGGGCATGTCTGGAGCAGACACTGTTATTGCGCCGTCTACGCCAAGTCTGCCGTATCCTGCATATCCCGAAAATGTGGACGACATCTGTGTTCTCGCGAATGAAATCATCCATCAAGCGGAAGGAAGCGTGACGCTGCTGACTGGTTTTCGGTTTGGCATCGACATCTACATGACCATGAATGGCGTAGTGAGTCTGGAGCTCGCGTACGGGATGAGCACGCTTCCTTGGGCGGATCAGCGCATTTTACTGCGGGACGGCTTGATTGCTGCCAAGAGCATTACCGATAATTTGCCACCGGAACTCCAGCTGGTACCTCAGGGAGAGGATGCCAACCTGCTCGCCACGTTGGACGAATCTGGACTGCAATATGTGCCACCCGCCTGGCCAAACGCCCAGCCCTCGCATGACGTCCGCAACGTGATCAAGACGCAACCAGCGCAACGCCGTCGACTCCAGTACGAGATTCAAAAGGCCAACATCTTCATGTCCCAACTGGCAACTCGATCATACTTTGTCGAGCTCTACTTTAATCTGCGCGACGTACACCTCGCGGAAGAGCAGGCGAATCTCGTGGAGAACCCGCCGCAGACCGAGGAGGAGAAGGCTCTCCAAGACGCAGACGACGTCGAGATTCATTCCCTCATGGCAGCGGAACGGGAGGTAATTGTGCAGAACCTCCTCGAAGTGATTGGATCCATTTCGCAGCGCAACATGGAGCCAAACGGTCTCTCCCTCATCAACAAGATTCGACAAGTAGCCTCGACGCTACTGAACAATCCCCAGGACCACAAAGGCCCCGTGGCCATCAAATCGGAGCAGGCTCTCTCGCAATTAATCGACATTTTGGTCAAGTTGGAGAAGACGGGCCCCGCGGCGGCGAGCCGAGCGGCGGATCCGAATCAGATGACGGCCGAGGACGAGGACGAGGAGCTACGGCATTGGGCTGATTTGCGGGAGTATCAATTGCGGTTTGCAGCCAGTGGGCAGTATGCAGCAAGTTTGGTGTAGGTAGAGGGGGGTTGATGTTTTTCTTCTTTTTTTTCGTCTTTGTTTTATCAGTGGGGAAAAGTCATTTGTCGATGGTTGCATGCCGAGTCAAGAAAATCCCCGAGGCCCTTCATCTGCATGACCGGGAAGGGAGTGTTGGTAGTGTAGTGGGCGGATGGCAGGGTCACGGGGATGCTACCAGTGTTGCTGTACATAGTTGTACATATTCAAATATGAATATATTATATATACATACACCAATATTTACGTAAATATATACATGTATAAATATACACATTTAGACGCACACACACACACACGCACACACATATGTACATATATTTATATACCCATATCCCATAGCGGGGCGGATTAAGGGGCCTTATCAACAGCGTGCCAAACACCCGCCGAGTCGCCAACAACAGCTTCGCTTCAGAGAATCGGCTCAACATTTGCGCGTTTCTATTGGGTAGTACTGAGAGCAAGAGCTGCTGGTTTAGAAATGGTAACTTGTGTCAAGTAGTAAAAAATCCAACTAAAGACATCTTAATAGCGTGCTGCACACGCTGTTGAACAGCTAGCTCCTAGTCGGCGGTAGTATAAATACTAAGCGCGTTTAGATGTCACGCCGCGCATGTACATACATATGTATGTGCTTGCTGAGCACGAACGTAACCCATCTATTTTTTTTTTGGGTCTCTCTATCTCTCTCGTCATTCTGTATTTCTCTCGTTTTTCTTTTCTCTTTTCCTTATGATTCTTGCCTCTATCTGCTCTATTTCCCGCAGACGTCTATCTCAAATTATTCGTCACACTCCCCACCATGACGGCAATCTCGCGCTCCCAATGCCCCTCCCCAATCTGCTCCTTCTTCTTGCCTGTGACGAGCGCACTCGGGGGGTGCGAGCCCCTCACCACGGCCTGCCGAATGGCCTCCCCGACGTGGGTCTTATTTGCGCGGAGCGTGCGGGCGACGACGCCGCCGCGGTGGACTATATCCTGCACGCGGGTGGCGAGGCTGCCGGCCATGGTGCGCCAAAAGTAGGAGGCGAGGGAGCCGGTTTCTAGGTGGGCGAGGAGGGGTTGGATCATTGGACTGGGTTGTTTGTGGGTAGTAGCGGTAGTGGTTGTTGTTGATGATGATGTCGCGGAAGAGGAGGACGAGGACGGCAGCAGCGGGTGATGGGGCGGTTTGTTCTCCTGGAGAATCATTTCAAGGGCAATGACGTTTTGGCACCGCAGGGTGACTTCGGAGAGGGCGCGGTCCAGGGAGGGGAGTTGGCCGAGGGAGCGGGACAGGGCCGTGATGCTGGTTTGGAGAGACAAGCGGATGAAGGAGTCGAGAGCGGTGAGGAGTAGTCGTGGGACCCATCGCTCGTGCTTCGCGCCAGCATGGCCAGCGCCAGAGGCAGAAGAGGAGGACGAAGCGGTGGTGGTAGGCGTGGGTGAGAGGAGGTAGAGCGCCGTGATGGCGGATTCGAGCCTAGCTCGCGCGTCCTGGCCTTGAGAAAAAGTCATGTGGGCGGATATGGAGAACTCGCGGACGACTCGCTCGGCGGTCTCGCGGACAGATCGTTCCAGCGGCGCAATGACGGACTCCTGAAGAGCCCGGATGTTGTGCACTTTATCTAGTCCGTGGCCCTCTTCGCCGGGGGCTTTGCTGTCGAGCACCTCGCGGAGCGAGACGATGGTGTAGGAGCAGCGGACGAGGGCCCGATGGTCCATGTTGGCGGCGTCGGAGGCGTTGAGTTCCGAGTGTTGCAGCTCGAGCTGTCGCCCGAGCTGTAGACAGCGACCGACGGAACGTCCGAGGCGCAGCGCGTCCCACAGCCGGAGGGCGACATGACGGACCTCATCGGCCTCGGCGTGCTTGTCAATGACCTCCCTCTCGAGCTGCTTGTAGCTGTCGTTGAGGTTCTTGAGCTGCGTGTCCAGCTCCGAGGTGATGCGCTTGCTGGCTTGGTTCTGCGCCAGGGTGAACTCGAGCAGAGGCACGGCATGTTTGGTGGTGAGGGCATCAATGTGGGAGTCGACTTCTTGCGAATCGAACAGGACGCGCGAGAGAGGCGTGGAGAGGTCCAAGGGGCTGTCGTCGGGGTTGTTTGTCGACACGACCAAGGAATTGGCAAAGGCAGCGGGAGAGAAGTCGGGGGCGAGAAAGGCTTCGTAGTCAATGTACGAGGGCTCTGAGGGCTCCGGGGGCTCGGGGTGCTCGATGTGGCCGAGATTTTGTTCCAGAGCGGTCATTTTTTGTTTCCTTCTTTTTTTCTTTTCTTTTTTTTAAACAAGAAAAAAAAAGCGAGGCCGTCCGTCCCGATCAGTGTGTCTCTTCGGGGCGCTGTTGGATATGTTGGGTTCCGTTCTCGAGGTCGTGGTCAATGTCGAGCAAGAGGCGGTTGCGAGGTGTTGGAATGGCGAATGAATTTGGATGCAGTGCCAGCTGGCAAGTCGAGAGGCAGCGCTCAGTGCTCCAAATCAACGGGCAGCCAGACGTGCATGTGTTTGTTCTCTAATGGGTACGCGCCAGGCCAGCCAGCGATGGTGGTTTCGTGCACCGTCCAGCGTCATTCATCCATCGGTCCATCACTTCATCCATCCATTAGTCCTTCACGCCATCAAGACTGCCGCGGCGTCGGAAGCAAAAGGTCGTGATGCACCAAGTTCCAACCACCTCGTTGCCTTGCTATTTGCGCCTCGTCAATGGTCATGTCGGCCGTCTCCACCTTTTCCACCCAGGCCGGCGTCATCGCCATGTGCAAATACCGCACTGACACTGTACCCCCACCACCACCACAACTGGTATGCACCGCCGCCGACGCCGCAACCAGCAGCCGTCTGGGGATGACACGCACTGTCAACACTCTGGCTGCGTTGATTTGTTGTTCCAGACATCAAATGTCCGTCGCGCGGCTGTTTCGGCTGTCCTCCATTTGTCCCGCCGCAGTTTTCGTTCCCCATCGTCATCACCTCTTATTCTCAATCCCATCTTCCTCTTCCTCTTCCTCTTCCTCTTCCTCTTCCTCCTGTCTCCCTCTCCATTCCCCGATTTTTCCTCTCGCAGACGCCCCATGGTTCCACGGGTGAATCTCGCTTGCCTCGCCTTGGAATTAATCTACCATCCATCGCCCCTAAAAACCCAATGGGATCAACAGGACTGTGCTGACTGTGCTGCCTCATGCGCATCCGGCCCATGTTTCGCACAGCACAACAAGAGACGACTTTGAAACCCTACCTCGCCAGCGCAGCCTGCGCGCCCGTACAAAGTCATCACTTCCTCCCTCCGCTTTAAATATTTATTTATTTATTTATTTATTTATTAATAAAAGGCCGGATTCAACGAAATCGGCTTCCGAGCGAAAACCGCCGCACAATCGTAGCCATAGCCATATCAACCCAACTCCGTCCGCCCGCTGAGCTCAAAAGCCCAGCCCAGCCCTGCCAGGACAATGGTCCCAGACTTGAACGTCTTTGACGCGCGCGACCTTTTCATCCGAGGCAAAGAATCCTTTCCGCCTGGTGCGAATGCCACCGACACCCTCATCGCCGGCGTCCACCTCAACGCCACGGCCCTCGATGTTTTCAATTACACTTTCTACCCCAGCAATAACACTCTGTCCAATGGCTCGGACTGTTACCTCGCATTCACACCGTATCAGCCGGCGTTTGTGTACGCCAACGCCAGCTTCGTCAACGCAACCACCTGTTACAGCTCCATCTACGCCATTGGTCCTCGCGGCTTTGCCGGCATCGGCATCTCAGTTCCCTTTGCGCTTGCCATTATTCTTTCGCTCGTCTGTCTGGCCAAGCATGGCGCTCTGTACCTGCGCGTGTCGAGACGCTTCTATCCCATTGGGCGTCGGTGGCAGTGGTATTGGGCGTGCTTTGTGTCCACCTGTGCGCTCGTCAGTCTCTTCACCAACGTCGACATTGAGCGGTTCTATCTGCAAGACCTCCCCATCGTTCTGAGCGTCTTCTTCTGGTACCTTTTGTGTGTGGGGACCATGGCTGTGGTGTGGGAAGCAGTTCGGCACTGGGGCAGCTGGTTGGAGAGACAGTACATTGATCCCAATCCCTTTGTGTATCGTGAAGATGACAAAAGGGCCAAGATTGAGTTTTGGCTTCCGTTGTGGTTTTATTTCTGGGTTTGGATGGTAAGTCTGGTCTGGCCTGGCCGTTTTACCCCAAAGGACTCAACCTCGTGGTTCTCTTTGTCGTTTTCTTTTTTGTTTATTTTTATCTTTCTTGACTGCTAACTCTTCTTGGTACTAGAACTTTTTCATGGTTGTGCCACGAGATTGGAACTTTACAAGATCCCAAAACTATGCGCAACAGATTCAAGACACGGCCATTCCCAATGCCACTGGTGCTCGCTTCAAAGTTGGCGCATTCTGTCTGGTCATCGCATGGCTTACCATACTGTTTTCTCTGCGCCATTCCATACATCACTACAAACCGCGCCACAGAGGTATTGTTCATAAGGCCATGGGCTTTGTTCAAGCAGTCCCGCTTCGATTACTGCTCCTCATTTGTCTGAGCGCTGCCATGATCGCATATCAGATCATCATCTCGTTCAAGTGGGACCTGTCTCTCGTGGTAGCAGTGGGGGCCAACGTTCCGGTTGTCATTGGATGGGGTTACGGTCCTTCGTTGCTCATCTTGTATGTGCAGATTCTCTATGGATTCGTTTCACCAAACGAAGACAAGGAGCTCATCAGGCAGAGGAGGGAACGCGGCGAAACCAATGACCGCGAGCTCGGCATTGTTCGTAAGCCCGCTTGGTGGCGGCGCGTTCGGGGTGACCATCTCCGGTCCATGCGAGACAAGATTAATCAAAACGTGAATGAAGTCGGCGGGAAGAGAGGTGTTGGTCGACGGACCGAAGATGCCGCAGAGCTACAAATCAGGCTGGAGGCGGAAAGGTCAGCCGTCAACAATGACGACGGCCTTGAAATGGGTAGCCTGCCCGACCATGCAAACGATACCCGGCAGGACAGATCTGGCGTTAGGAATATGGGCACATCACCTGTCGCCGCAGCAGTCGATCCACGAGATAATCGCTACGCGAGTACGATTGAGCGTCACCAGACGGAGAGGGTGCTCCAACACGCAGCCAATCTACTCTTCCCCTACAACGCTGCTACAGAGCAAGCCAGGCAAACAGCTGCGCTCTCAGAAGATGGCCCTCCGCCTCCGTATCCGAATGAGGAGAGACGGCATCGTTCTCAGCAGCCGCAACCCAGATCAGGTTCTCGCTCAAATAGTGCATCCACGACACAGAGTATCAATGTTCAGCCCCAGCAGGTCAAGAGCATGCTGGACGTCTAGTACAAAAGAAGAAGAAGAAAAAACAACTTGTCTGGTGCACACACACACGCACGCACACATGGGGAGGATGTTCATGACTACTGGACTGGTTTGGCAATGTATTGGGTATGTATAAGTGGCGGTTTGTATCTCGCATGGCGGCCGGCGTTTGATCAACACATCTTGGGTGCAAAGTCGCGAAATCGTATATTGTTGTAATGGGGTAAATGAGACGATGAATAATTCTCGACGAGTCTTTTGTGTGTTTTTATGTACCTATAGACCTCATCATCCTCGGCGGAACAGGAGGGTCTACGGGAATTGCTCTCAGAGCTGCCTTGCCATTTGGGTCGGACCCTCGACGTCGTGCGTACGCAAGGCTGGGTTTTCCCTTCAAAAGGGACATGCAGAGGTATTTGTAATTTTGTAATTGGTAAATGCGTCAATCACACCTGTGGCGCCACATCCAACCTAGGGCTTCATTGCCAAGAAGAGACTTGCAAGACATATCGTGGCGCGGTGTCAAGCCAAGGCGACAGCCGGATGCAAGGGCATGTAAGACATGAAAGCAAGCAGGGGAATAAAAAAAAAAAAAAAAAAGGCAAGACGCGGGGTGGATAGTAAGGGGTCAATGTTGATGCGACAGCATCCCACCATGAATTCTTGATTGATGGATTGATGGCAGCCAAAACGCCTGGATGCACGCCTGGCAGCTGCTGCCCACCGCTCCTGCCCAAATTGTTTGCCAATGTATGTAGATTGTGAAGGCAGTCAGCCGACTTGGAACCTGAAGATCGACGTTGATTTTTTTTTTATTCATTTTTTTGGCAGCCCCATGTTTGATTCTTGACCGGGCCCTATTCCAGCGTAAATCCATTTCCCATGCCGGTCGCATGCGGAAATCCTATCAACATGTCCATCATGCTATGCTCTATTGCAATGTCTACTCAGGTGCGATGTCTGTTGGAACAAGGCCGTGAAACACCCAGGGCTGGACAACCAACAGGCCAAGAGATGCATGCTAATGGATGGGATTTCCCTGCATACAAATTCGTCATTGCTTGATTGGCAATGAAACTCGACTCCGTTCAAGGCGAGACAAATCCTGATTCTGTTGGTGGAAAAAAAAAAGAAAAAAAAAAAAAAACAAATGATGCCATGGCGACAGTTCCTACCGACTCCTAGTGCAGGCACTCTAGAACACGACCAGCCCAGGCACGACAAGGATGCGATCCACATGGATCGACGCCAGGTGACTAGCCCTTGGATCGGCCCACAAGCTCGCCCTGGATAGCGTCGCTACCGACTGGTCCCTCGTCAACGGTTTTTGTCAACAACCGACTGCGTGAACGGGCGTCTTGAAACGAAACTGTCTCATGCTTTGCCGATGAAGAAAATAATGCGCCAATGAGCTCTACTGGGATTGATGGATGCGCTGGTGTTCTCGGTAGCCGGTTCAACTTCGACTCAGACCGATGAGGCCGAGCAAGTTCTTGTCAGCCATGTCCGCTCGGCGAATCGGAGGGGCTGGGGAGCAGAGTTTCTATTTGGAGGATAGACCCAGTGGCTGGTATCGCGCTTTACCCTCCGAAGCCGCGATGACATTGTTTACCGCCTCGAGGCCTTTCACTGTAGGACTGAACCGAACCAGGTATTCAACCCTAAGAAACACTCGAACTCGCTTGGAGAGAGACCGGCACCATTTTCTTATTCCTCCCCTTTTCCTCTGTGCGACTGGAACACCTCTTCTGGACATGTTTTCCTCACAGCCACGTAATCTGGATGTGATGTGTACATGTATGTGCATGTGCATGTATACAATGTACACACGTACCATCATCCATCAGCTGGCCAGTAAGCGACTCCTTTAATCGGTGAACCCCTTCGCAGAAGGCAGGTCTGTGCGCAGCATGTCAGGAACCAATTCACAAAGCTAGACAGCAAAACCATGTCCAAGGATGCGGACTTTGGCGGTGCCAATAGAGGCGGTCTGGCATTATCAGCACGGTATTATCATCATGGATGTTGGGGTCAGAAAAGCAGGTCAGCCAGATCGCAAAGCTACTTTACTTGGTGCACCAACGAGCGGGCGCGCGAGAGAAAGCCACCTGGCTGGTCCCACCTTATTGCGACGCTTGGGTAACCTGCCACCAGCCGACCCCCTCACATGTGGCTGGATGTTGTGCGGACGACAAGTGAGATTGGCAAATGGCATGATACAGACTTCCTCTCCATGGCAGGACAATGGCAGGACAGAAACAAAAGTGCTGCTGAGAAGACATCCAGCACGCTTCGTGGCCGTGCGCGCGTGGGAATGGACATGACAAAAAAAAATAAGCCCAGCGGGCGCCGCCGATTCGCACCAACCAGCATCTTTCATCATTCAGACATCATCAGGGTATGGATGACCGCCCTTCCCGGAACTTTAGTCCTTGAGAGTCCTGCTTTTTGGCACAGCAATGGCAAAAGGCCGTCTTCTCGTGGTGAAATGTCAAAAGCAGGTACGGCGGCGAGTGGCGAGGCTACTGGACCAATCTACGCTTACGCTCCGTGGCCGGATGCAGCTGACCACGTCTGTGACTTTGCACCGCTTTCGTTTAGAGAGCCCAGTTTCCGATGGTCCCGCGAGAAACTTGGTCCTGCGCAAACCACGTCCGTCTGGAGTCCGGGGAGAAGAACATATGGCCTGACCTTTTGGTCGCAAAGGCTCGCTCGTTTCGCGGGGCGAATAGAGAGAGGGCATTGCAAACTTCGAAGTGGCGACGAGTTTTTGACGGTACGGCATGCGTGAGCAACAACGGCTGGAAAGACGGAGGGACGAGGAGCCCCTGTTGGTATGAATAAATATGCTCGCAGGCTTGGCAGCCCCCCTGGTGTTGGGCTGTGGTGAAGGCCCAAGATTCACAATGCTCGGGCAGTCGTGAGCAGTGACGAGAGATTGCGCTGGCTAGGCTTGTCATTTATTTTTAATTTTCTTTGTCTGGATGGCGATGCGTTCACGCACATCAACCCACACTCGCTGTGCCGACCGAATCGGGAATCCACTTTTTGAAGGCAAGACACTGATTGAACTAGCAACAGCCACATCCCACGTCTGTTGGGTTTGGGTGGGAGGGAGGGTGGAGAGCAAGGCGGGGGAGTTTTAAGGCGACCCTCATCTGATGCATGAGAATCGATATGCGATGTGAGACCTGATTGCTGCGGTCTTCACTGGACAACGGATGCTGGACGCTGAATAGTAGAGATGGATAATGGTGCTGGATCGTCAATGGTCCCAAAGGCTGGAACCATGAGAGAGCAGGCTCGCTGAATGCGGCCATCTCCTAATATGCCCTGCGCTGCGATGCCACGCTGCTGCGTCTCCCAAACAAGGTTGGTCTACTGGTATTTTGTTCTTCAATGTTCGACTGACTGTCTGTTGTTTGGTGGCTTCAATCTTCTGTCAGCACCCCTGAGTTTGAGGCTCCTGACCCCTGGCCGCATCAAAGTCATTTGATGTTTCCAGCCTCAATGACCGGCCGCCCAAAGCGACCCCCAGCGGGAGCACCCCTGAGAGTTCCTGTCTGCGTTCGTTCAATATTGAAGAATATTGTCTTCACTGGCCAGTGGTCAGGTACGGTTGGCAAAGCCTGGGCTTCTTCCAAGCCCGGATGCGCTCGACATGGAGAGCCTGGATTGAGTCTGGAGATGTCCTCGAGGGCCGGCCTTGTCGACGCTGGTCTGGTCCCGCCGTTTTCATCGTCGCTCCACCGGAATACTGGATCGGCCGCGTCCCTGGATCGCATGTCTGGACCTCTGCAACTCTGCAGTGCCTGGTCAGTGGTCACCAGACCAGACCTTTTCGCGCGCCAGAGTCGTACCTGCAGGCACCGGACAATGGCCCGCTGCGGCGCATCCACGTTGGAGGTCACGTCGACAAGTAGCACTGAGGATTGCGAGTTGACACAAGATGCAGCCGTCGTCGACTGTGTCGTCCAACAAGTGGTGGTCGACCTCGAAAGCCATCGAGACACATCGGCACGCACCTACCTGGTAGGCACTACATAGTACACAGGAAGGTGCCTACCAGGTACCTACCTAAGTAGGTACTAGGCAGGTAAGCAGGTGGCGGCTGCACAAACGAGGCACCCTCGACGTAGAGCGGACCGGAGGGCGATTTGCCACTCCAAAACTTACAAGTCCCACGGGTCCCACGATGTGATTGGGTTCAAGCAATGTCGGGTCGGGTCTGATCTGGTACTTTACGGGCTGATGGATGTTGCATTGCACATAGGTACAGTACCTAAGTACGGACATATGTACATATGTATGTACATAAAGAAGTAGGTACCTACATACTTCTGTACATGCCTCGTCGCCACATGCTCCTGCAGCTAAGGTTCCCCGTACCTGCGACGCATCAAATGACAAGAACCCCCAGTGCCGTCAATCTGGCGTTCGGCTCTCAGCGACCCCGCCACTTGGTCAAAAAGTTTCGAGTGGCGCATGTCGCCCGTCGGTGTCTTGACTCAGGAAAAATGCCCGTCGCAAGTCGCAAGCGGCCTGGTCCGGATTCCGTCTGTCTGCTCCGCAGATGGCCCGTTGAGAAGTCCTGACGCGTGATGGACTAACAGATGCTCTTTGCTCTAGTCGGCCTCGCGGCCTCGAGAGCTCAGGTCCCAGGTACCGCACCGACTCATGCTGCGACTGAATGGCATCGGCTGTGGCCCGTATGCCGACAGGAGCAGGATTTCTGCAGCACAGCGCGCGCACAAATCAGCAGCCATGCCGCACACGTCTGAAACATGCCCAGATGTTAGATGATGAGAGACCTGGCGAGACACGACAAGACATGGCAAGACGAGACAAGACGAGACAAGGACAGGACAAGACCTTTAATCAGACTGACGTCTAAACATAAGCGCAGCGTGGCCCGCAACCATCGATTCCACCCGCGCCACGGTACCTACTACCCAGTACCTAGCGGCTCAAGCATTCATCACCGACTTGGCGACCGTCCTCCTCTCTTTTCTGAAGTCCTTTTCCTCTGCGTCGTCGTCTCTGGTTCTGGTTCTCTCTTTCTTCTTGGTCTCGCCCCCTCGCCTCCTCGCCTCCTCGCCGCTTGGCCGCCCTCCCCCCCCTCCCCCTCCCCCTCCCCCCTCCTTCACCCCTGTCAGCTTCGTCACCACTTGCTTCCAAAACTGTCTGCACACACCCTTTAACCCTTTCCCCTGCTTCAACTTTGAAGCCCGCCCCGCCCACCCCCTCCCCCCTTCCCCCTTCCCCTGCCCTGTCGGGTCCTTCAGCCTCACCAAAGCATCCAGCAAGCCAATGCCCACCGTGTCTGGTTGCCTTTTGGCTGCTTGCTGGATTAGCAATACTTGTACTCTCCACCCCCTGGCAAAACCCTTCCTCCGTTACTCAACTCTTACTTTGATCTTTTACTCGTCGGCGTCACTATCGGGGCCGTCATCTCGACCGTTTTTCTGGGCTTCCAACTTCACGACACCACTTTCCCGCCGCCCCTCCCCCCGGTCATCGACGGCATTCGAGAATAAATATTGCCCGCTCTGCTGATCCGTACAACGGGCTTCTTCGTCACTGGCCTGCCATCATGGCGGCCGCGTTTCGACCAGTCAACTCGCTCATCGACGAGCCCATCAAGGAGGAACCAGCCATGACGACATCCACCTCTTCCTCCTCCGCTACGCCCCGTCCCAGCACCGCCTCACACCAGTCACAACTTCACGAGCCGTTATTACGACACGACGACTCCAAGACACCGACGCGAGCCACCTTTGCCGCAAGTGCCGATCAGAAACGTCTCTCCTCCGACTCCAAGGATTACCTGCCACGACGAGAGAACTCGCAGCATTCCACAAAGTCGTCGAGGCGAGACTCCATGGATGTCGACATGGATGACTCGGACGGCGAGACTGGAATCACGGGCGAGGACGGCATTGGATCAGATGATGAGAGTGTTGGTGCCGATGGCTCGAAATCTGGCAAGAAAAAGAAGTCTCAGCGGTTTTACTGCACCGATTATCCGCCATGCACTCTGAGCTTTACGAGGAGTGAACATCTGGCGCGGCACATTCGGTGAGTTTTGGCTTCCTCGTCTTTCTCGCTTTTCTCATTTCTTGCTTGTTCCTGTTCCATATATGGCCGCACCTCGACGTGCAATTCTCTTGGCCTTCTCTGTTCCCAACCCAACCCATCCCGCGCCCCCCTTTCGAGCCCCCTTCTCGTCTCTCGTTTGTTTTGATTTGAAAGAGAGGGACTTGCTTATTAACCTCTTCCTGTCATGGTTCGCTGGACATAGAAAACATACCGGTGAACGACCATTCCAGTGTCATTGCTCTCGTCGATTTTCACGACTAGATAATCTGAGACAGCATGCGCAGACTGTGCATGTGAATGAAGATATTCCCATTGATTCGCTTGCAGCTACAGGCTCTCGATTTCAACGACAGATGCGCACTACTGAAAGAGCTCGACAGGCGGGCAACAGAGCAAGAGCATCAGCCGGCGGAAGCGCAGGAGGGCCCCCGCGAGGCCATTCCAAAAGTCTATCCACGTCCAGTATTGCCAGCATCAGCTCCGTCGGCTCAGCATACGCCCCTTCTCCGAACGAGATGAGACGACGTCCACCGCCTCTCGTCATGGCTGCGGACCCTCGATCCAGATTATCGATGGAATCCTATCGCAGCGGCGGCACCGACAGCGGCTACTCGTATCATCCGACGTCACCTGGCGACTTCAGTACGCCTACGTCTGCTACTCTGTCGACGGCTCAAAGCAGTCCACGCTGGGCCTCGGGGATGGCTTCGCCAACAACGTCGACACACATGCGTTCTCAAAGCATGTACAGCTCTAGCAGCCGAACCTCCAGCAGACGCCTCAGTGTTCCATCCAGTGCACATCCCTTCCAGTCACCAGCCGCTGGACACCATCAGGTTGTTGGACCTGGCCATTTCAATAGCTCACATCCAGCAGCAGTAGCCGCCACTGCTGCATTCGCACCAACAACAAGCGCCAGCACAAATTTAGTTGCTTCGCCCTCCTCGTCTACGTCGGGATGGTCAAACCGTCGAGACTCGGTGTCGAGCCATCCCGACGAAGCATGGCGACGACGTACTTGGCACCCTGACAGCATTCGAAACTACACAACTCAGCCCCCAAATCAGTCCAATCCACTCGCCATCGCCACCCAGGCCGTTCGGCCTAACCCCCCGCCACCGATTGCGAATCCAGCAGTCAACTCGCAGTCTTCTTTCAGACTGCCTGGTATCGAGTCGTTTGATCCTGTTCCATCACGTCGGAACCCTACGCCGCCCTCACAGCAGCAGCACCAGCACATGCAGCACCAGCAGCAACGGGGTCCGTCTCCCATGACAATCGACACCGAGCTACCCTATCGAAGGCCCTATCAGCCGGGAGCGGGTGAGATGATGCAGCCAGAAGAGCGCCGCAATTTGAACATGTACGACGCCAGTCTGCAGCGCGGCCTGAACCGACTCGACCTCAGCCACAAGACGCCTCCTCGCGACAGTGCCGGTAGCTGGGCATCCGAGGTCAACCGTGCAGTCATGGCCCAGGCTGAACAGGTGCAGATTACACAGCCGACGGTTCGATTTGAAGAACAGCTACCGCCATCTAGGCATTATGGGTCGACCGCGGCTAGTAGTCGATCTCTACACCAGCACACCATGTCCGCTCCTTCCATCACCACACCGCGAGAGAACAAGAGACACGGCTGGTACCACGGGCCTCTCTCGCCTTCTCATGATGTCCAATTTCCTCAGGACATGCGAACAACGCACGTGGACCGCATAGTTCATCCCAACTTTAATGGGTTTAGTGGGTTCCCCGTACGAGAACAACAGCAAAACCCTCCTCCCCCCCCTTCACAACAGGACAGACAGGGCAATCCCGAGTCTCTGCGGCGTCTCGAGGCGTTGGTAGCGGTAGCTACAAGCGAAGGAACCACTGCCACAGCGTACTAGCCTTTTCTTCCGCCTCTTCTCTTGTTGGCCTTGACAAAAATTGTACCAAGCGTACAAAGCATTCATGGCGAACAGAGGGCAGGCTGGGGATGGCGGCAGCGTTCTCGCACGTATTATTATTCTATTTCTTCATTCTCATTCTTTATTGCCGGAGTCTTCTCTGCCAAATGAGCCACGATCCTTGTTCGACAAGAACTATACCACGTCTAACTCTAGGGCCCACTCGTTTTACCCTAATCATTTTATTGCCGCGTTTTTGTGCGCGATGTTTTGTTTATTCTTTTTATTATTACTTTTCTTTCCATTTTCTGGCAAGGTCATTTCTTTCATGCCTGTTACGCCATGTTCCTTGTACGGGCTTTGTTTTGTTACGGTTCATGACGTGATGAGATACCCCCTGCAGCGTCATTTTCAGATGGCGGCTATGGCGGACCCTGATACACACGATTTGGTAATGAGGCCGAGCACGCAACAGATAGACAAAGATATCGACGACTCACGTTATGCGACGAATGGAATGAAATGGGGGATAGTGGTCATTTGCGCGACGACACATATGAGAGAAAGGGTGGGGGAGGCATATTTTGGTTATCTTTGCAGCATCAAGGTTCACTCAGGATGACATTTGAGCGTTGGAATTTGATACCCCGATGTTTGTTCCCAACCAAATATGGAGGGTTTTTTTATTTCTTTTTTATTTCTTTCTTTCTTTTTTTCTTCTCTCGGGAGGGAACACAAGACGCAATCATTGCGGACGGTTTCGAAGAGCATTTTTCTTGTACTGGCGGCGTTGCATATATGGGTTCTGCGGTCTCGTCTAGATGGATGGGGCTCACCGAATTGATAGTGTCTATATGAATACCCATATCAAAGGATGATGAATATGATGATGTATATTTGAAAAATGGGTGCGTGCGTGTCTTGGATATGGGTGTAAACCGGGGTGAGTGACGTCTATTCTGTGTGCATACTGGCAGTATTGAATGTGAAGAAGTATGTACTAGATGCCTTTCTTAAGCATTAAAACAATGTTGTCATGATTTTGTAGGGTTGCATTGTATGGTGTCGTGCAAAATAGACCAGGACTTGGTACAAATTGTGCTCTGTGTGGTGTCTAGTTAACACAGACATGCAATGTTATGCCAGAATCAATATTCAACTCCTGTGGTGCTCGTCATTCACTTTGTATCCAGTGTGACCAAATGGGTTAAAGGGGGAGTGCACACTCCTGTAGTGCACTGCGGGTTTTCCTCTACACATACAACGCTTTGCTTACGCGTCAGCCTTCAGGAGAGTAGATCTGCTTCCAACCCTGTGGCACAGGCATGATGGCATTCACGGCCCTCCTCAAGGGTCAACGTAGACTTTCATGCAGAAGCGGATGGACTGTGCTGCGAAATTGCGGCTTGGAGCTTGCACGCTAGGTACTTGGTTGTATGTCTCTTCACGGTGGAATTTAGATGATGGGGTTGGTTTATAGTTTTAGCGGCACTCCAAGATGAAATTCAAGTCTCCAATGTATCATAGTCGAAAAAGCCACCTCTGGATCCGATCTTACAGTCAAAATAGAATGACCGAAGCTCGTCTTTTCACTCTCCCAGGCACACACTGGGCTGCTTGCGCCTGGAAAATAGTGCTTTTATGTAGGGTAGTTTAGCCGGACATGACGTAATTCCAACACAGACGCGGAATCCTTAAGCAGCAATTCAGCCGCATGTCCCATGGACAATAACATACTGCGCCGAGGTATGCGCCGCCCTCCTTCATCGAACCTGGCCGAGTTTTTCTATCCAACATCGAACACAAACTCCTCTCAAGTATCTCCCAAGCCAGTCGCGTCGCACGATGCCTTCTCATGGCAGTCAATCCGTCACCTTCCGTGACAGGGAGTCGGGCAGCCTCGATGCGCGCTCACTCTTTCGGTCGCGACCAGCCAATTACCTGTGGCGAGCTGGCGTAGCGGCGTCGTATCCCATTCAAGGCATTTGGTTCTTTTTGCGCAACAGAGAGTTCTGGCCTCTATTCACTGGCCGACTCTTGCCGCTGTCGCTAATATCCTTTCTCGTCTACCTCATTCTCTTCACCTTTGCGTTCCTGCCTCAGTACGCCTTTCTCGCCATCTTTCATGGCTGGGGCGCTTGGGTCAACGCGGTTGTCCTAACTTTGGGAGAGGGGCTGGTTATCATTCAGGGTCTTTTCGAAGGGTTCTTCGTCGACGAATGCCGGGTTGATGTTTTTGATGTGAGTTGCCATTTGCTCCCTGCCGAGTTTGCAGAGTTAGAAATCTGGACATTGTGGGGATTGACCAAGTGCTTTGTGACATAGGCTACACTCATCAAACTAGGATTGAAGAACCTCATTGCGCCTCATCGAATTCTCTTTGATGACGCACCCACCGCCGTCAAGATGCTGGGCAAGCCTACGAGTTCGGCCATCTATACTCCATGGAGTATGATTCAGATAGTTGAACTGGTCGTGTTCTTGCCACTCAACCTCGTTCCATATGTGGGCACTTTCGCTTTCATCATGATCACGGGAACAAGGTTGGGCAAGTTGGCGCACTACAGATGGTTTCAGCTCCGCGGCCTCTCCAAGGCAGAATCGAAACAAGAAATCAAGCTTCTCACATGGGAATACATCTGGTTTGGCACTGTGGCCATGTTACTGGAGCTGATCCCAGTCTTGTCCTTCTTTTTTCTCTTGACAACAACTGCAGGCTCAGCGATTTGGGCAGCCAGAATCGAAGACGAGCGGAAACGCTGCACGGCCGATCCTCTTATCGTGAACGAAGATGTGGTGGATGAGCCTCCTCCGGCGTACTCTGATGAAATTGCTTGAAGGGCTTCGTGTTCTAACGTTCGCAACATCTGCTCTGAAGCCCTCGACGCCAACGGCAGAGGTTCATGGATGGCCTTTTGGATATAGTGGACGCCAAAGTTACATCTCTTCTCTTGCATTCCATTTCTGTCCAATGCCTCTTTTTTTTTTTCATTGGCGCAGATGCCATTCGTCCTCGAGCTTCCCGCTCCGATCCCGGAACAAACATGTGTGGTAGCACCTGCCTTGTCTCTCACCTCTGCTCGCACTACGCCAGCTGTCGAGTTCAAAACTCGACCACATCAACGCATCATCAACTCTTCCTCTCGAACCGTGCTTCTCATGCGTGGAGCCCGATATCTTGGCTCCGGCACCAGTTGCCGATTTATTGAATTGGTTGTAGGTGGTCGATTTATAAATCGTCATTACTCATATAAAGTGGCCTGATCATCCAGCGCAACGCACTATTGATTTCATACAGGTGTTGGCAGCTGTCCGATGGCCGTCGTCAGCTTGTATGCGAGGCAGGAGCTGGAGGCTCTCTTGCTTTGTCTTTGACTGATCATGACTGAGCGCAGGACATGGCCACAAAGGTCTATTGCAAGTCTACGGAAGAGCGGAGCGCTTTATCCATGTTGGCCATGAATTTACTGCTTACATCTTCACGATGACATTGATACCGTCAGATACTGCAGCGTATCACTAAATAAATATGCAGGAATATGCTTCGCGCATTGATGAGCCTGTCTTGGACCAAAGTGTGGCAGTTGAAATCGACGTCCCGTCTGCCTGTCCCAACAGCTGGCAGCTCGTCTGACTTGTGTGTCTTGATCTTCCTTCCTTCCCAAACTTGATATTGCCAAACATGGCGTACTAGCGCACCTTGGCATCTCGACGCCCCTTCCCAATTGCGAATGCTCTTTCATCAAAAGTTGGACCTTGATTCCATCCTCTTCCACTGCCTCCAGTTCACTTGGAACACCTCTCTCTGTCTTTATCCTACTCTCCTCTGTTCTCTCTATCATCTCTTGTCTGCCGTCCATTCGTTTGGCACTTTTGATATATCACGACCTCTAGTCTCGTTCCATCTCTCACGAAATCTAGCTACGTACTTTGTTTCATTACTTCTGGTTCCTCCACCTTGTTTCGTCGCGCTCCAGGTCTTCAAGGCATAACATAATGCGTGTGTCCCTTTCTTTTGGGGCCATCGCGGCCAGCAGAATTCTGCTTCATGCTTCAGCTCAAGCCAGTTACGGGTAAGTCTGAGACGACGGACCAACATCATTATTCTTCCTTTCGTTCTTGTTTTGCGGCCGACTAAATCGCTTGTAGTGACGCAGTTGAGGCTGGACACTCTGCTGGCCAGGATGAATCTCCGCAGGGAACCGTCACCACAAATGGTGGAATCTCAAATGCTCCAGATGGTCAAACATGCTCAATGCAGGACACAACCACCGTCTTCGTCACTGTGTACCCTACTACTCCCACCTCTGATGGCGATACTTCAGCTGCAGAAGCAACTGGTTCCGAGAGCACTGTCTACCGCACTGTTTACCCAACACAAACTGCCCAGGTCTCTCCTGTGAACTCTGCGTCTGGTGATAGTCCAACGGTTCAAATATTCACCACCCTGACCATCTCCGATCTTTGGGTTGGCAGCTCTGGCTCTGGTAGCAACGCTGCATCAACTGTGTCTTACTCTGACTCCTCTCCTGTTACGACTGGTTCTGCTTCTAATGGCGCATCTGCTTCCGCACCAGGAACCTATGGCATCAGTGTGTACCCATCGCAGGGCAAACCGGTCGAGTCAACCAGCGCCGTGGATGCCGCAGGCACAACTAGAGGCACCACAAAGACAGCTTCACCATACTCATCAGGCAACATAGTCAACACAGATGAGGCCCCCCAAGCCACTGTTAACTCAAATGTGGAGGGCGAAACCTTCACTACTGTGACTGATACAGTTCTTGAGTGGGTGACAGGCTCGGATTGGTCCAGTCCCGTCACAGTTCTTTCTGCTCATACCATGACTGTTTCTTCCGCTGAGGCACAGGCAACATCAGGCATTGGACCAGCTGTCACTTGCTGGACGGTCACTGGCTCTGATGGCAAAGAAACTGTGGTCGAGTCCACTGTCAGCACAAACCAGGACAATAGTGGTACTCCCGTCTCTACCATTATTGCGACCGTCACTGACGGCAGTCTTGGTGCTCAAAGCGTTACTTCGGACGTCCCTGAGCAGACACCCGTTACTACTATCACAGCTGCTGGCCCTGTACCGGTGTATACCGGATCAGGCTTGACCACAAAGACTGCAATTACCATCCTGGGCAGTGATGGGACCTCAACAATTGTTTATTCCACCTGGGTTCTACAAACTGTACCTGCTACAGCTGCTTCAGGTGTCCTGCCCACAGGATCCCCCGTTTCAACACAAGAAGCACATGGAAATGATGTGACAAGTCAAACTACCTTCACCATTCTTGGATCTGATGGTCGACCAACTGTCGTTGAGTCAACCTTGGTGATCCCTGTGTCAGTTGTTTTGGCTACAGATTTACCCCAAAATCTTCCAAATGGCATCACTGTTCAAGCTACCCCGTTGTCTGCCCCTGAGACTCTTGTTTCGGGACTTGGACTTCCTGACGCTAGAGTCACCTGCTCATCTTATACGCTTCTGGGATCCGACGGGAAGCTGACCATTGTTGAAACCACGTACCTTGTGTCTGGTCCTACGGCTACCCTTAGTGTCAGTGGCACTTCATCTGGCGTTGTCACAGGCATACCCAGTCAAATCACCGTTGGCCCCAGTCAAGTTGTGCCTGGACAAAGTTCATCTCAGGCGTTGAGTACCTGCATCAGTTACACTGTCATAGGTACCGATGGCCTCTCCACTGTCATCGAATCCACTATTGCGATGCCAAACAGCAACCCTTTGCCAACCGGAACCATCATCGGGCTTCCATCGATTGTGTCTTCAAGTCTGGCAAATGGACTTCCTCAAGGTACACAATTGACTCCTCAAGGCGGCCAACCAATTGTCACCCCCATAACTGTCGACATTGTAGGGTCCAACGGCATTGTGACTCCTGTCGTTGAGACGGTAGTCTTGACTCCACCTGCATCTGTGGAAACCGGCGCGGCATTGCCAACTGCCACCGTTGGGCTCCCTTCGGTGGTTTCTCAGATCGTGTCTGGTCTTCCTCAGGGAGTCACGCTGTCCTCACCAGCGGCCATTCCTATAACGACTGCCCTTACCATTCCTGTGGTCGGCCCCAATGGTGTCATATCTTCGCTTTTTCAAACAATTGTCAACCACTTCCCACCATTTCCAGCATTTACGTCGGGATTCTTCCATCCCTTCACTGCGGCTGAAGCTCCAGGAAATGGCTCTCCAATTTCATCCAGTCTACAGGCTTATGGATCCGGAGCCTCTCCCGTGCTGACAACCTCACCAGTCCCACCACCGCCACCAGTTGTTTTGACCTCTGCATCTGGTCTGCTGCCTGCTGGCACCAACGTTGTCTCGAATGTTCCTGTACTGACCGTGGTCACCGGCGTCGATGGCATGACGAGCCTCTCAGTAGTCACGGTTTTACCTGCTACAGCATATGGCAACCCCGCCAACTCTGGTGTCATGGGTCTGCCAGCATCTGAGCCCTCGGTGTCACCCAATCCTCACGACTATGCTTTCCCACAGCAGGTTCCAGCCACCGGAATTCTACCTCAAACAAGCACTTGGGTGAATGTTATTCCTGAGCCGACAACTACCCGCACCCTGAAGTTCCCCTTGACCACTCTTACCACCGTCATGGTACCTGCACAGACCTCTGTGAACGCCAGGCGTGGAATGCTCCGAAGAGCCAGGTAAGCTGTATCCCTATTTCCCGCTCTTTTTTCTTACTTCAATTTCTAATTGGATTCTTAGCATATCTCCCTTCTCGGTAGGATGGAGTAACACAACCTCAGCGGCTGCCCAGGTCACATCGTCAAGCGTCCAAAGCCTCCCAATCAGCCCCAGCATCTCGACTAAGTCATCTGAGACGGCTCCAACTCTTGCGTTGCCAATCATGAGCGTCTCCTCTTCAGATCCCGCCATATGCCCCGTTGGATCCAAGGTTGGCAATCACACGTTGAACGTAAGTTGATAATTCATGCCAGGTCATCAGCATTTTTGTTGCCTTCCGCTAATATGTATAGTTTGATACTCTCAAATCGGGCCCTCTATTCAACCCCTCCGGCGATCTTTGGTTTTCTGAAGGATTTCTGATTTCACCTCTAACGCCTCAAGCTGTACAAGGGTACCTGCCCTCCTCTGGCGGTCAACTTGTTGAATTTGTTCCTCCTTCATTGACTTCCCAACAATCCAGCGATACTGCTGAGATTGGCGTCGGGCCCAATTCCCCCAACCCTTGCTTCAGATTCAATCTGTATGGCGCGAATTTGGGTTGTGCTGCCCGTGCTGCAGAGCAATGGTGCGAATTCCACATCTCAGCGTACACATACAATCAAGGGGCTGCGAATGAGATGTCGATTGCGTGGTCCGAGGTCAAGCATGTTCCAGCCTGCCCAACCTTTCCCAATGCTCCCTGTCCCCTGACACCAGTTACGCTTGATGGGTATCAAAACATCACGTCGGTTTTGATCGAAGTCCGCGTTGGAACTGATCTCCGCACCTGGTGGGCTGACGACTTTTCCTTTGGCTGGACCGATAACAGTTGTGCGGCTGCACAGTGTCGGGAGGGCGCCGCTCCTCAGCATGTGAAGCGGGAAGTTGTGGAGTCGGCTGTTCGCAGAGGGGTCTGGTCATGGACTCCAGCTGGTCTCCAGAAAATGGATGATGAGTCTATCTGGGACTCGGCTGCTTAATATACTGTGCGATGAATGAAAAGTTTTGCGATGAAATACTTAGAGGTAATTGCTGTGGGGCGCGATTTTGCTTTGTTTGGGGGGAACAAAAAAATGTCATGGTAATTTCTTGGAAGGCAGCATAATGAGTGAGAGCTGCAAGGTCATTGTAATTGCAAACAGATATGCGGATATGACCCGGGGGGTATTGTGATAGTATTTAGCATCGAAAACTTTCACATGAATATTACTTTTACCTGCCTACCTCCATGTGCGCCATGCCGGAATCTGGTCACAGCTGTGTGAGAGATGAGTGATAATTTTGAATACCTACAAGTACTACTAGGTCTTGTAACAGCACTGATAAGACACGTCACAGGTATCATTGTCACGACGCCTACCTAAGTACCGTAAAGTAGGTAGGTACTTGAGTATGATAGGCTGCCATTTGATCACCAGAATCCGGGCCCGAGCAGCTAGCTGGATACCTGCATATGTACTTTTCAACAGGCGTGTAAATGGTCTCATGTGTCTTGTTGATCACGCGTTCCCAGACCCATGTCAGGACACGCACATCAAGGGAGAAACACTTCATGAAGCCAAGCTAAGTTATATTATTACGTTTATCTGGTTCTGCGTGTATACCAATGCTGTACTAAGCCCACACAATCTCTAGGGGAAACCTTGGATGTTTGATCTGCCGATGCTCGTCCTGACGTTTAGCCAGGCTCAATACGCTGGGACAAAATCGTTGCCACGGCCCGCACTCGAGCTCACAGACTTTTGTCTCGGCAGGAACATGGCCCGTCTCGAAATACTCCTCGACCGATTCAAAGAGGCACTTGTTGATGCCTGCAGCATTAACAGCGGTGTGGCCAGCGCCCTCTACGATGACGAGTCCAGATGCCGGATACTTGCTTTTCATGGCCTGAGCATTGGCCAGAGGCGTGACAGGGTCCAAACGACTCGAGAGGTAGAGATTCGGCGCAGCTGGATATCCTGGTACAGGGTTGCCCTTGGCATCTTTTCTTGGTGCAGGGGCTGTGAAGGGGCCTGCGAATCGCCAATTCGCCCGAAAGGGCCATCGGGAGCAATGAAAGCGGATGGTGGTCCAATAAGCGCCCAGGATGGAAGATTGAGATGCAATGTGTTTGGAATATTGCCGCCACCACGCTGCATCCTTTCCAGAGACGTCGTCGCCGTCGCCGCACAAGACAGGGAAGCTTCCGTCTGCGCCGTCGGAACCTAATGGTGAGTTGTCGGGGAGGAGACAGCCATCTTTGGAATGCGGAGGTGTGATTCCCTGGAAGAATGCTTCGAATAGAAAAGTCGTGTCACCGTTCATGGCTTTGTCCAGCCGGCGGGCCATATCAATAAAGTTGAGGGGTGGGTTGTAGAACGAACTGCCCATGTAAGCTCGCACATCGGGGGCGGCGAGAACACGGATCTCACCGGATGGTCCGATGGACGTGGCGGGGGTGTCCTCAATGGTGTGCAGCCATTTTTCGAAGCGATGTTTGATGTCGTTGAGGGACGAGTCTTGTGGCCGAGCGAGTGCACATGTAGATGGATTCTGGTGGCAGCCTCTGAAGAAGTCTGTGTAGATTTTGTCCGTGTCCATGAGGTTCTTGGTCCAGCCCTACGAATTAAGGGTTAGTCAGGACAAGCAAACAAAAATAAAATGAAAATGGATCAAGAAAAAAAAAAGGGGCGCAGAACGCACTGGACCGGTGGCATAGTCTTGGGGATCAACAACTCCGTCTAGAACAATTCGTCCAACGCGCCCAGGGAAGAGAGAGACCAGGTAATGTCCGATCGTGGTGCCATAGGAGAAGCCGATGTACTGCACTCGGACCACGTCCTGCCGCGTGCTGTTGATGACGGCAGATGGAGACTTGTTTGCCGCTTTCTGGCGAAGCTTCGCGATTTGATCAGCTACCTCGACCATGTCTCGGGCCACGCTCGCCGTGCCGACATAGGCCATGACGGGGCCGCCGTTTGCACCCGTGCTATCTGCAGTGAGGCAATGTTGTCCAAACCCATGCTGCATGGCCAAACCATACGGCACCGTTCTGCCTCCTTCGGTCAACGGACCCAGACCCCTGGTTTCTGATTGGAATGTCTGCCGCGAGAACAGGTCACCTGGGAAGCAGTTTGCCAACGGCCAGCTAAATCCGACGCCGCGGGGATCAATACCAATGTATTCGTAGTGACGGCGACCGGATCTCTCGACGCTTTGCTGGATCCTTGGACCCAGGCTCCGGACAGTATCCGTTGCCGAGCCGCCTGGTCCACCGGGGTTTATGAAGATGGAGCCTCCAAAAGTAGGATGGGTATCTGGAACCACAGCAGGGTGCTTGAGGATCGCAACAGCGACGGTGCGGGTGTCATTGGGGTTTTGGTAGTCCAACGGAAGAATCAAACGAGCACACTGGGACGCGTTTCCGTAGCATGCGTAATATTCGAGAGTTTTCGAGGGCTTTATAGAATTCCAATCGAATGACGCCTCTGAACTTGTATTGCCGGCGATGGTGTTGGCATTGCTCATAAACGGCAACGTGAGAAGTGAGGAGAGAACTTGTATAGGACGCATATTTTATATATGTAAGTATGAATTGAAGACTCGGTTGCCGATGTATCCCTCCAAGTGGGCATATAAAGAAAGGAGTGATAAAAAAATGACGGACGAGTAAAGATGGAAATGAGTCTCCCAACTACCTTGAGAAAAGAAACTGGGCAGAAGTTGGCATCATGGGTACTTATATCTGAGCATTGACGTATGACGGCATTGTCAATAATTGCAAAAACCGCTCTAAGGGGAAGGACTCACCCAGACGCAGTGCGAGGCTGACGGCCGGGCTGAGAGCTGGATTGGCGTGACACAGAGACTCTCTATGCAGCTACCCGGACTCTGGAGTATCGCAAGGCAGCAACGAGGCAGCGACGGGGAAGGTGAGGAGGCGGTCGATGGCTCAGGGGCGACGGCCTGTGGCGGAGCAAAAGGCTGCGGATATTCTGGTGACGAACGGATGAGGCTGAGATGGTGAGATGGTGGACTCTGGTGTGTTTGTTTGCCAGAGCCTCAAAGGCGTCGCCTCGTCTGACGCTGGTCTGGACTCTGCTGCCCAGTCGGTGGAAAGCCCTGCCGACTTCCGGTCAGAGTGAAGAAGCTCAAGCTAGCCTCACGATTTGGTTCATGCTACGACCCCAATCGACTATGATCCGGATTGGATCGTGTTTATTTGTCGGTGCATGCTTCGTCCACGCGTCGTCCGTCGTGCATCGGAAAAATTTCTTGTTTTCTGGTGTTTTTCCTGGTCGTGAGACTGTCTCGGGCGCTTTCGCGACCGCTAATGGTGCACGAAGCCATCGCCCGAGGCTGCGCGGGTGGCAGGGTGACCTGTGTGGTGTTGTGATTTGTAGGTAGACCAAGTGTCGTGGTGATGGTGCGGAGTGAAGTTGAGGCAAATCGACGCAACTTGCGGTATTTTTTTTTTGTTTCAGCTGCGGACGAGCTGCTTCGTGGTGAGTGGCCTCCAGGGTGTGCATGAAATGAAGCCTGCGGCATTTCTTCTTCTTTTTTTTATCTTGTATTGTTGAACTTTATTCTATGTTTTTCTTTTTTCCTTTTCCCTTCTGTCTTGCATTTATCTTCCTATTTGTAACTGCAGTCGCCCGAGAGATGTCACATTCACGACTCGTGACGTCGAATGGAATCGGCTTGGCCGGCGAGTCGACACTTGCTACTGGTCGCTTCCATTGTACATTGGGGAAACGCTGACTCTTAAATCTTTGACGCCTCGAGACCGTAGAGACTAACCATGATGCTGCTTTAAACGCAAGACCCACGATTCTGAATACAAAGGGGGGGGGGGGGGGGGGTTATTGATTGGGAACTAGGCACCCTGGCTTTGATGGATGTATGTATAAAGAATTTCGGTAGGTTAGCTTCTAAATTCTCATACTTATATCTTTCTGCTTCTTTTATTAGAAATATTATATATGTTTCCTTGATATTATTTAAGACCTATTAAACACCACCTACGCTTTGACGTGACCGCCATTCAAAAGCACCCTACAAAATACAAGACGGAATCTGTTTTGAGTTTGAAGCGAGCAGGATTTCAGCCGATAACCACTGGCTATTGATTCCAGCCAATCACGATTGTTGTATTAGGTCAAAAACGCATAGCCACTGGCCAGTGGTGGTGGTATCGAATCACTCAGAGCCAACCAACCAACGGCATCAAACGGATGGGATGGGCCTGGCAGTGCAGACACCTGTCGAACGGCCGTCAAGACAATACGTGGCGTGTCTGATTAGCTGGAGTTGGACGCTTATTGTGATTCTCCTTGCTCCTCCGTCTTGGTCCTTGAACTGCTTGAATCTTCTAAGAAAATCCAAAAACTGGTGACGAAAGCTCCCCCCCTGAGCCGGACAACCTTGCGAGAGGAATAAATACGTTGAAAGGAGCCATTCTGCTGACACACAGCACAACAAAAAACTGTCTGAAAAATAAACCAAATCGCCTCCATGAATCATCCCCCTCGGTAGCCACCATGGGCCAAGAATGGGTCATTGCTGCTTTCGGAAGGAAGGCAGTGATGCCAAGGTTTCGTCGCACGCTTGGGAAATTATTGTTTGACAAGGAAGTGGCTAGGAGTCTGGAGTTGGCTCTCGCCGTCCCCATCACACCAACCCATCTTGACTTCCAAGTCAAGAATGTGCGAGCCCAAAGTGATGCAGCATGCGGTAATTCAAGTATCTGCTCTGTGGAAATTGCGGCAAAAGTGCTAATTCGAATGTCCGTGTCTGTAGTTGATCCCATTAATACCATGGTCCAGGGAATAAGCAAGCTTCCCGTCGAGTTACATATCCTCATTTTCGATTATTGCGTCGACGAGGACCTTGCTGGAGTCATTGCTCTCGGACTCACGAACCAGTACTTTTGGAGTATTGCTCGCACGTATGTGATGAAACATGTCATGGCTAACCTTGGTGCCTGGGCTGGTCAACAGCTCATTGCCGTTGGAGATTCCGTTCGTGTCGACGATCATCCCCCAGATTTGTTTGCCACGAAGAAAGCCGAGCACGACCTCTTGAGCAGACGACAAGACGATTACATTGGCGGAGCGCAGTCACCAACAGACGGCGGTGACAAAGTGACGTTGTATGACAGGATTGTGAAAAACTTTCGGCACGAACAACTTCTTGTCTTGCCTACTCTGTGGTTAGACCTGTGCTCTAAATGGCTGCAACCGCGCCATCTGACTGAGGACACTGGCGTCAAAGCTTTTCGACGCATGTTTTCCACCACCACTGACGACTTTTACCCCCCAGATCAAGTATGGATGCTTCGTAATCTGACAACAAACGAGTACGTGCGGGGAGATGGCCTGGCGCTGGAGCCTCAAATGACCCGCGGACCATTTATTCGAGGCATCGGATTTGGAATTGTACTTTTATCACGCATACTGTGGAGTTCCGATCCATCCGTGTCACTGAAAGAGCCAACCGGAACAATCCACAGAGGTGTGTGGGCAGGTCATCGATTCGATATTACGACTACAACCAGGCACGAGGAAGAGCGTGCGGACGGTCAAGTCTGGACCGATGTGACTGCAAAGCTGTTGGAGGAGGTGATGGCAATATTTGAAATGAACGTAGGCAAGGCATGGAAGGACTTTGCTCTGTGCAGACACACCGTTGGGCTTAATGATGGCTCACGACTATATTTTGAGAGGTCCATGTGGTGATGGCTTCCTTGTATAGCCGTGCATTTGTATCACAACACCACTATTCGCAGCATTCTTTGATCATTCTTCCCGTTTCGACAAAATTTAAATTTGATGTATCGCTAAATGAGGCTAAAAATTGTGAAAGTGGATAAGGTACTAGGGTAAATAAGAAAAACTAGAAAAAGAAATATAAAATAATAAAAAGAGTAGAGTAAAAAAGAAGAAGAAAAAAAAAGAAAAGAAAAGAAAAATAAAGAAGAAAAAAAAAAGAAATAAAGAAAAAGAAAAAGAAAGAAAACTCTATCCTTGCTTTAAACTGCCTCAGCAAATCGGAGAATCGTGCTCTCAATCAAATCTATCGTCTTCATGTCCTCATTCTCCTGCCTGATTTCCATGACGCGCTTCTTGAACTGATCATCGCGCAGCACCTCATCCACGGCCTGGGCAATCTGATCCTGCTCGGGTTTTGCAGTCCGCAGGTTGATGGCTATACCGGAATATTCACCCCGAGCAGCCACATCGGCCTTATCCTCGGTCTCTCCCCCCAGAACCATGGGCACGCCATTGATCATGCTCTGGATGAAGCCGCCGTAGCCGGCATTGGAGACAAACACGGAGGCATACGGAAAGATGGCCTCATAGGGCAGATAGTCAATGACGTGGGCGTTGGACGGAACGGTCACCTCGGCCGGCAGAGACGCGCCTCGCTTGCCGAGGATGGCGACGACGAGGATATCAGAGCGAGGGGCGAGGGCCTTCAAGGTCGGCACAAGCAGCTCGTGGTATTCCATGGCGACGGTGCCCTGGGTGAGGACGACGATCTTCCTGTCTCCACGAGTGACGTCGGGCCAGAAGGACGGGTACTGGAAGTCTTTTTTCAAGCCGCGGCCCTTGACGGCGCCCACGAACTGCATCTTGGGATGACGATCCGAGATGTCAAACTCGAGGCTGGGAGGACACATCTGCAGGGTGATGTCTGCCGAGGTGGCCACCACCGTCATGGGCAGCTGATCGATCTTGGCATTCGGGACGCCCAGATCCCGCAACTTCTGCTCCATCTGGTTCATGACGTCCCGGTACGTGTCGTTGCGCATACCAGCCCAGACGTCGGCATGGCGCCGCCGACTCTCCTCCGTGAAGTCCGGCACGACACCCCAGCCCATGGGCGCCGTATCCCGACTCTCAATCAGATACGGCAACGCGTAGATGTTGATGGTCCTGGGCCGTCTGGTGAAGCCGCGCGGCAGCTCCGCCCCCATGTACATCGGCTGGTCGCCCAAGAAGAACGGCTCCGTCAGGATCACCACCTCACCATGGGGATTCGCCTTCTTGATCTGCTCCAGCGCCGCATACAGCGCCTGCTTGCGCTCCGGCAGCGGCCGCACGCAGAACTGGAGGGACGCAAAGGCCGTTCTTTCCCACCAGTTGCCGCGCTTGCTGCGCTCTCGCCTGTGCGCCTCCATGTCAAAGGACGGGATGCTGAAGAAGGTGGCCCCAATGTGCTCGATGCGGTCCCTGAACTCGCATCCTGCGATGAAGGATACCTCGTAGCCGCGCTGGATGAGGTTGGCGGCGATGTTGACGATGGGCAAGGTGTGGCCCGTGATGGGGGACGCGCAGGCCAGGATATGAGGTTTTGGCGTTGGCTTGGTTTCTGGGCCGTTGCCGTTGCCGTTGCCGTTGCTGTGGGAGAGGAGGCTTGAAACAGTCATTGTAGGGTGTTTTTCTTGGTCTTCTATTCAGCTCCTTAATTCTTTTTGTATCTTTGTTTGTGGTCAAGCGGTGTGATATGAGTTGCTTTCGTCGCGGCGAAGATAAAAAAAAAGAAGAAGAAGAAGACAGTCACGGCAGGGGAGAAAAGAGAAGAATAACGAAGGGGAACCAACGAGGGAGAATGGATCTGCAGAACGGGGGGTCAATAACGAGGTAGTATTTGAAGACGACGTTGCCTGTCCCAGACAGAAGAAGATGGAATAAAGAGAAGAAAGTCAAATACAATAAAAATAGACCCCTTTCATCAACTTCTCAATAAGCTAGTAATCATTACAGCATGTGGGGGACCAACTCCCTTGTATTATTTATTTATTTTCTCCTTTTCCATTTCGTCATCATGATCCTCATTAATAAATACACCTGTCTAAACAGAGTTTCCAAGCACAAAAACTTTGTGTACCGGTTTTGTTGCCCCCCCCCCTTCCCTTCCTTCCCGCGGGGGTTGCCGCTCACGTGGCGTTTGGAATACATTGCTGCTCGGCCGCTTGCGCGCTTTGTTCTGGTGGCTCGGGGTTTGGTCACTGGTTGGATGGAAGCGGGCAGAGTTGCGGGCTCGGATACCAGGGGGGATGTCACAAACGAGGCAGGTGGGTGGGCAATGGGGATCAGTACGCTAGTCAGGGTTGAACTTTATTTTGTTTCTGCCTTTTTTTTTTCTTTCTGTTTGTGTCTGCGTCTCTGTGTCTTGGAAAGAATGAAGGCAAAATTGAGGGCAGGCTAGGCTTAGGCTCAAAGTAGTGCATTCAGGCGCATGATCTGCATGTGTACACATGCAGAGGTTCTCATGCCATGTTCCGTCCCCGCATGGGGTGCGTGGTCGATGACGGGCAGTCCTGTTCCGAAGGGGATTTGCCGCGGCCGTTGCCGACTTGACTTCCAGGGATGGTTTATGCTTTCAAAAGTGCATGTATGCGCATATGTTATGTCACTCTCTCTCCTCCGCCGCGATGAAACAGCCGCAGAGCGGACGGAAGAATCATACTGTTTTTCTGGCTATGCAGAAAAATACACTTCTGAATGGCGCAGAGGTGTTTTATGGCTATACTGCAACGATATATATGTATATAGATAGATACATATGGATATATGTATGGTTGTTTAAAGTAAAAATGTACCGAGAGGTGGAGAAAAGAAAACCACGCTTTGTAATCCTTTGACGTGCGGGGAAAAAAAAAGAAAAGAAAAATAAAATGAAATTTATAGTGTGTTTTATGACCATCAGGGGGGGCTTTTTCTGGAGAGGACACGTACATATATTGTCCCGCGAAAACGTATCAAACCTACCAAGCTCTATTTGCTTTTTTTCTTCGTTCTTCCGGTCCCACACTCAAGGCTTGGGGGCAGAAGCAGGGTATCACTATGGGATATACCGTACGAGACGATGCTCGGCTCGGAGTTTATCCCCCCCTGCGCAGTGTGTGTGTGTTCTTCCGGTGCGAGAGCACTCTGATCTGACACCACACACGTGCAAACTCAACGAACAACCGACGCCAAAAAGAACAGAAAAAAATCCCTCACAGGGTCCCCCTTGTAGAAGAAGACACACAAATAGAGCGAAACGTGAAGAAGGATCATATTACGGCATATACTATATACCCGAGATCCCGGATCATCCGTCATGGGCGTTTGGGAACAGGGGGGGGCTTGGGAAGTGGATTCTCAAACGGGGATCAAATGATGTCTCTTGTACGTACGTACGTATGTACATCGGGTGGTATATCCCGCAAGCGAGCGCAGACCAGGGAACCAGACATTATTCTTTGTTCCTTCCCCTATAGATGGTTGATTGGTAATCATGATAAGAAGATCATAAGAGCTTCTTTTGCGTTTTTGTCTTCATTCTGGGTCTCATCTCTCATGGTATTATTAAGCATCGCGGAGGGAGACCGTCTCGGCAGCATCGAAGGGCGGGCTAGGGTTTCATTGCAGGCTGCACGTCCGCGGGGTGCTGCAGCGTCTTCTACGCAGATAGGAAATAGGAGAGCGGGGATTGTTCGACGGCACGAGAGAGCGGGAAGCGATTCGAGCGACTTGCAAAGTACTGTGTATGTAAATCTTGCCATGATTGACTAGCATGGGACGGACTTTCCACGCTTCCCCGCCCCGTGGCGTAAGGTTCTGCTTCAACTATACATGTGCATGTATCGTGTGTTCCTCTTATCCGTTTGACAGTCATAAGGCGCCTAAGAGCAGGGTCTAGTAGCTGGCTCTGATTGCAGTATCTAATGTACTCTTGTGTACTAAGTAAGTGCACTTAGACTTCTATTATAGTGAGACTCACGTGGAAATAAAAGTTTCTTTTTTTGGCCCTTATCCTAAATGATCAACAATCCTGCAGTGACCCGATTGGCGCCTTAAGGCAACCAAAGGGATAGTGATGATCATTATAATGGCGTCTTGGTTAGGTTGGAACGCCACTTGACTATTTAGCCGTCGGGAACGGACAGACTTCCTGGCGGCTAGCGGCGGGCGCCGGCCATGGCAGCAGGCTTGATAGCCACGGCCCGTGACTAGCGTCAAGTTCACATTCATATGGAGGGGTCAGTTGGTGCGTTTCTTGTTACAAGTGGCTGGGATGGCATGTTATGTTTGTTTGATGGGAAAAGCGGAGGGGTAGATTTCAGTGGATATTTTGCTGTTTTTTATTTCTTTTATCTTTTTCTTATTGTTTCTTTTTTTTTTTA
>SRPT01000171.1:0-45197 GCA_018360205.1 Claviceps digitariae
GATTATTTTTGTTCCTGGGATTCCTCGGCTTACGCATTGTTGACGAGTATGTCAAGACCACCACCCGTCATCTTCACCACTTCCTCGCGACATGACATGATGCTGTCCTGGTTCGTGACGTCCAGCGGCAACGCAATCATGCCATCCTTGCGCAAGAGGCAAACAATTTCGTCGCGTCGCGCCGTGGCAATGACAATATGACCTTGTGAGCATTCGTTGAGCATTACGTTAGAAGACGACGAAGAAGAAGAAGCAGAAGAAGCAGAAGAAGCAGATGCGCCGGGGGTTCTGCACCGCGCGTGCCTGTCTGTCGTACAGCCATATGCACAGCATACCTTTGCCATGGAATTCCCGTGCCAGAGCATAACCGATGCCTCCCGGCGTGCACCTGCGGGGGACAGCACATGAGCATCTCATCTCAGAACATGACCAAGAAACGTAGTGAGCTGGGTGCGCACTGCAGGATGCCCTGCCCTTCTTACCCGGTGATGAGAACAGTTTTTGGCGTCGTGGTCGGTGTCATTGTTTGTGGGTATGTCTGTATGAAAAATGTCTGTATGAAGCACCGAGAAGCCAAATACTTTGAGCTTTATTCGTCCGTGTTAATTGACGAGCATGCAATGTCTTGCGTCTCTGTGTTCTGGTGTTGCTTCCCCGGAATCGCTTCCATGTTACGCAGCGGTCCGGCTTCCAAAGTCTCGGCTCCCCCGGCCCCGAAGATGGTCACTAGCCGAGCCCGAGTGCCGATGGTATACAGTGGTGTCCATACAATGGTGTCCATACAGTGGTGCCCATACAGTGGTGCCCATACAGTGGTGCCCATACAGTGGTGCCCATACAGTGGTGCCCATACAGTGGTGTCCATACAGTGGTGTCCATACAGTGGTGCCCATACAGTGGGTGTGCATTGAAGCGTCGACCGCGTCAGTCAGTCCGCAAAATCCGAGGTCCAGACGCCATCAATCCCAAACCTCAACACCCCACTGTACGTACATTGCTGTGTCTAATTGACTTTGACCAAAACATGGCAATCCACTGTGTATACATAACAATCCACTGTGTATACATAACAATCCACTGCATATAATCCAGTTTTGCTTTCAAGTAAACATGGCAATCCACTGTCCGCACATCCACCCTTCCATCCAGTGGATCTCGGTGCTCGGACAAAGCAAGCGCGATGGGCGATTGGCAAATGTCATGGACGGGCCTCACCTCACACATACAACATTTACAACATGCATATGTACGTTTGTACGTTTGTACCTGCATACATATGTACCTACATACCTAAAGTACCTTAGGTACATGCATGATTTGTACCTGCATAGGTATGTACAGTGACTGTATACATGATTGGTCGTGGCTCGAGACCTGCATCTTTGTTCCAGCGACTTCGGCGCCTTAAAGTCGGATTTTCTTTCTGCTCTTCAAGCCGCCCCCGAAGAAATGGAGATAAAATTATTGATTCTTTTGAATGCAGAAAAGGATCCTGCTTCCATGTAAACAACTCTACTTTGCTCTTTACTCCGGGCCCTTCCCCCTCGCCCTGCCGCCCTGGCCCACGACATGACTCCACGACTGGCCTTGTACGTAATGATAAACCTGCAGCGGCCCCCGTACGACTCTGTTTTATGAACCCATTATTTATAGTTTGTTCGACAATCCCCCCATCATTGCTGGACAACCCCATCATTGCGGAATCTCACCCCAATCCGACAGCAGTGCGCCAAAAAAACTCCGCATGTCGCCCATATCGCCGTAATCAAGAAGCTGACCTCCTTCAGGTAAATGAGGATTCTCCATAATAGGATACACCAGCGTGTGGTCCGCCATCGGGATGGATGGCTGCGCAAGATATTCATTCTCTGGCACGGGCAACAGATCGGCCGAAAATTGTTGAGCCTGACCAAAAAAAAAACGTGTTAGAACTCCCGCTTGACCCGGATCCGCCCATGGCATCTTCTCGGCTTACCGTATCATCGAGCTGACCAGCTTGCGACGCGTTCGTGTCAACACTCATTGCCAAGCTGACATCATGAACAGGCTCGTCCTTGACGTTGTTGGACTGTTTTGCACTGCGTTCCGCTTGGTAACAGAAATCTCTCGCAATCTGGGTAAATTCGGATATAATGCTTCCCGGCAATGCTCCTTTAGAAATGTACTCTAGATGGCTAAAATATCCAGTGGCCGCATCGAGAAGGGCAATGTTGTCCCTCGTCTCCTCATGCAACGGATTGTGCATTACGAAATCGAACAGAATAAAGAGTCCAGACATTGGCATGACACCCATGATACTATATATTCTGGCGTGAGCAAGCAGGCCAACAAGGTCAAGGTTCAATGCAGTCAAGTCCCTCTTGGCAGCACTTACAAAATTGGCACGTGAGGTTCAATATCGATGTGTCTTGTCAACTCGATAATGGTTCGAGCCGCCCACATGAGATAAAGTTTGCTGTTCTCTCGTCTGACATCTTGCTGGCTGGCTACACGCATAACGAGTCGCTCTAGCACGACTCGCATGCTAAAGTACAGATACTGAGTCTGCACGGCAACAAGTTTAACTCCAGATCCAGCAAGCATGCTGAGATGGTGAAAAGATTCTCCAGGGCGAAATCCATTGGGAATTGACAGCCGCCAGTCTTCAAGTCGCTGATAAACGTGATCTATCGCTTTCAGATACGAGTCGTGGGATTGGCGTCGAGCGCTCACTGTGAAGAGTGTGCTATACGCTATTGATGATAGTCGCGCAAATCGAATCACGGACAGGAACCAGTTAAAGTCCTCGAACATGGAGTCGGGAGCTGGGGGGATCGGGCAGGCAACGTCATCATCGGATATGATCTAGCTCTCGTTAGGCATCGGCATGCAATCAATGGGGAATGGGAAAACCCGTCAAGGCTATATGGCAAACATACGGAGCTCATACGGTTCTGGAAACAAGACTGCTTTTCCATATAATAGACAACCCAGAAAGTCCGCAGCTCGCTGATACTGGCATTGGCCGACTTGTGATAGCGCAACGATACGGCCATTCTGGCGGCCTCGCCGATTAAAGTGTCATCGAGTTGAAGACAGCATGCGTTGGTCGCGAATACAGACTGGGGGCGCTGCTTAGAAAACAGGGGGTAAAAATGTGATATTTGTCTTCAGGAGTCGCTTACCATGGCAGTCAAGGCCTAAAATCACACAAGTCAGTATACAAGAGACTGAGATCATCATTGCCAAATTTTGAAAAGACAGACATACTTGCAAGTTTATGAGTGTCTCCTTTGGTACGATGACATCAGCGACATATCCTAGAGCGGTTTGAAATAGATTCCACGTCACGCCCTGTCCCGGCTGAAAGGTGCCGCCGTCAACATATTGGCTGCCTAGCGCGAGTACAGAATAATACAAGGCAGAAAAAGTCTTGTCTTCCGGAGCACTACTCGCATCATCATGGGAGACAGTGCGTGAGGTGAATTCGTCCCGGTCTAGGAACGGATAGACGGGGTGTACGAATTTGAAGTAGGCTATTTTGTTTGGGTTAGCAGGCAACATAGTTTGGGGTAGAAGGAGATCGAGAGGACGATGAGAGCCTGACCATCAATATATCTATCTGCGACGTCCTTGTATATTACGACTTGCTGTTGAGGCTTGGTAAAGTGTATCCGGGTCCACGTTGACGAAGCCCGGCCGCGGACGCGCTCTTTTATCAGGGTATCTATCTTGTGAATGAGAGTTTTCAGACGATCCGAGCCAATCTTTTGGGTCAATTGATCGACTTGAGGATCAGAGAAAAAGGCCAAGGTTGAACTCGGAACTTGATAACGCGGCAGTTAGCAGGGCTTATGCTCCAATGGAGGCCATTTTTTTTTCTTTTTTTTTTGTTTTCTTTTTTTTTTTTTGAAAAAAAAAAAAAAAAAAAAGAAAAAGAAAAGAAAAAACACAAGCGTGGTAAATACCTCGATCATCGGAAGTCTATGTACGCGTGCCGAGGTCAACTTCCGGCCAACGTGAGTAGGTAGGCTGGTGAATAATGCAGCAACTGACCTTGATGACACCAGTTTCGTCCGTCAGGGTCTCATTCTGTGGTCCGTTGCGCAGTATGCAATCTAGATATAAATCGCTAATATCAAGACCAAGACCTGGCGACAAAGGCGTCTGGCTCGTTTCGGACACTACGTTGTTTCCCCCCCCCCCCCTCTCGTTTCAGTCAAGCAGACTCGGCGTCGACTCACCACCTGTCCACTCCAGGGGAGAGATGGCGAGATGGCGAGAAGAGTGAGATGACATACCTTTGGGCAGAAAGCGTCTCCTGTGGACACTAAAGTGACAGGTTTCGCCTCGCCTCTAACATGGCATGAGAATCAGCTTTGCTACGACCAGACTCGGGAGTTGGAGTTGGGGAACGGCGGGCGGCTGACGTACTGCGCAAGGAATGCAGACGATGGGAGCCCCCGGGGAAGAATCAGGAGCTTATTCCAATTATCAGTGGACGGGAAAGCAAAGAGAAAAAGACGAGTGAGAGGGAAAAAAATCATGGAGGACAGCGCTTACTGATGCATCGGACTTTGCGCAGTCTGCATTGATCACAGGACTTGTTGATTCTCGACATTTGGGCCTCTGGCGCCTGCGGCGATGGCGACTGCGACGGCGACGGCGATGACAATGACAATGACAATGACAATAGCAATGGCAATGGCAATGGCAATGACGATGACGGTGACGCGAGATGATGAGCTTGGAGCCGCTGCCGAGTTGTATGCAAGCTCGTCACCAACAAAACGTGGCGGGGTCAATGGTCAATGGTCAATGTTGGTGGCGGTGACGTGCGAACATGGAGTCGAGGGCCAGCCGCGGGGGTCACCCATGGGGCTCCCACCTCCCACTTGTAACTGCCGTCTGCAGCGGTACATGTACCCAAGTACCCACGTGCAGCGGCGGAGTCGGATGTGTGGTGTCTGGTACACAGACACAGACAGGGCTGGGGCAGCAGCCGTCAGCCTCAGCCATCAATCTGATTGTCCATGTCTGTCTCTGTCTGGTGTGGGTGGTCCCCTGATGTGGCGCTGCAGCCAGTGGCGTCAAACCTTCAACGGTCCGTCTTCAATACCAGTCCAGGTGTCCCATCTGTTTGTTGACCTGAAACGTTTTCCATACGCCACAAATACACCTCTTTCAATCAAGTATCGAGTATTAAATGTCAAAATACCAGATATCAAACATCACAATATCAATCCAATTTTACTTTTAGGCAAAATACAAAGCCAATACAAAGCACACACTTGTCGAGTCAGACCGGGACGCGGCACCACTCGTCGGTCGAGGGAGCAGTGTTGGGGCACGCGGCACATCTGGTCCGGCCTAATCTGTCTTTTTTTTTTTTTTTTTTTTTTTTTTCCCAAAAGAAAAAATAGATCAACCCCCTCCACAATCCATAACGGTTCCTTGGTAACAGGGGGCCTGGATTAGCACAGGCGAGACACTTTTACTTTCCCCCACCTTTCTTCCTTCCTTTCCTCGCCAATCCTGGAAAAGGTGGAAAATCAGACCGATAGGCATCCTTCTCTGCAAAGGATGAAGAAAATAATAAAAACATAAAAATAGACTGCTGTTTATTCTGCAAATAAAAGACTAGTGCATAAACTAATAAGGGAACAGCAATGCGGGGCAAAGCACTTTGCTGGTTTTTTTTTTTTTTTTTTTTTTTTTTTTTTTTTTTTTTCGAAAGATAAGGACCCTCTCTGCCTAGAGTAGACTAGACTCAATCTGTCTCTCACACACACAACTCCAGCCTACCTACTTTCTATACGTGATCGAAAAGGGAGCCGTCTCGCTCGTGTCCCAGTCTTCCGCGTGCAGGGGATCGCCCGCAATCCTCAGCGCCTTAAACACCATCTTGTACCGCCCAGCAGGTACGTACGATCCGTTTCGAAGCTGGCCATCAAAGGGTGCGCCCGTCTGGCCGCGCGTTGCCCACGTCAATGGCGAAAGGGTAATCTCCCAAAGACTCAACGCCTCCGATGGCGGCGGGGCACCGTATGCGAGCGACACGACGACGGTGGGAGACCCGAGAGTCAAGTTCGCCACGGGCATGGGAAGGTCGTCGTATGCGCGCGCGGACCCGGCCGGCGGCAAGACAAAGGTTGTGTTTGCGGCGACTGGCACCAAGTGCTTGTCAGTCGAGTGAGACATCCACGATCCGTCGGCTGCCATGCCCGTGGCCTTGCGCAGCGAGCCGGCTAGGCCTTCGTAGGGCAGGGACATGGTCGAGCCATCGGACCCTTGCACCGTGATGTATCCCGACCAGAGCAGCAGTCTGCGCTCGTCAATGCCCGTCGGCGGCCGGGCTGTGACTCGGATGAGCTTTGAGTCCCCGGGCTTGAGGACCGTCTGCCGCACGCTCAAGCTCAGCGACGCAGACGCGGCCACGACTTCGTTAGGACTCATGGACGGGTAGATGCTGTCTTTGTCAAGAATATAGACGGACGCTGCCGGCCTGTAGGCAACCCGGTATCTCACAGTGTTCTTGCCATGGTTGGTGATGGTGAAGTTGAGCGGGCCGTTCAAATGCTCCGTGTCGTTAAAGGCAAGGCTGGGACGGTCCAGCATCGTGGTCGCCATGGCCGCATCGAACGCCTGTATCAGTCCCGCGCCTTGCTGAGCCGCGGGGGCCAGCACGTTGGAGAACCGGCTGCCCTGGTTGTAAAGCCGGGGTTTCGCGGTCGCCGACAGGAGGTTGCGGATCAAGTCGATGTCCAGGCTGCCACGATACTCGCCCAGCAGCGCAATCACGCCCGCCGTCATGGGCGTCGCCATCGATGTCCCCGACGCAACGCCAACGCCGCCGTCGCTGAGAGGAAGTGTCGACAGGATGCTCCCGCCTGGCGCGCCGAACTGCGGCTTAAAGTTCATCTCGTCGGTTGGGCCCCAAGAGCTGAACTCGCTGACTGCACCCCCCGTGGCGTTGTTCTTGATCACCTGCACCTGCCTAGTGGACTTGGAAGCAACGCCCATGTTCAGAGTAACGGTCTGGCGCGCGGCCAGGCTCTTGATCCACGTCTCGCCGACTTGGGCGGGTACCATGCCCGACGCGACGATTCGCTTCACGTCCGTCAGTGAAAATGTTATAGTTCCTGGCACATTATTGTAAATCATGATATATCTGGCCCCCTTGGCTGCCGCATTCGTCGCCTTCTGCACAAATGTACAGCCGCCACGGCGGATAAGGACAACAAAATTCGATAGATCAGGCGTGTTGGCGGGAAATGGTGAGCAGCCGTCGTCTGCGACTCTCGGGTTCATGCTCGATGCCCACAGCGGGAGCTTGACGTTGTCCCATGCGCTGGGCTCCGCGGGGACGTAGCCAAACGACAGGGACCGTCCTCCGGCAACGGAGAATTGAGAAATGGTGAGAACCGAAGTTATGTCGACGTTGTCAAAGGAAGCGATGCTCATCACGTCGGCGGCGTTAGCCATGCCATTTATAAAGAAGGCCCCATTGCCTCCATCATTCCCGGCCGCAACAGTGCAGGGGATTCCCCTTTCGCGGGCAATCTTGCTCAGAAGATTGCTCCAAAGGTCTTCGCTGAAGCTGCCAGCTGCGCCGATCGAGACTGTGATGATTTGTGGCTTATCCTCCACTGCCTTGAGGATGGCGGAGACCAAGACGTCTGTTCTGGTATTACCGGTGCAGCCAAAGACCTTGTATACGCCGAGAGTCACTCCTGGTGCAACGCCAGTGAAGCCATACTTATTGGGCTGCGCTGCAATAATTCCGCAAACGTGAGTGCCGTGGGAGCCGCAGCCCATGGGATCCGGGCCCGGTATGGCCTCGTTGGTGCCGTTGAAGGCGTTGCCAACAATGTCATAACCGGATGAAACGAGACAACCTGGGCCGAGGCATTTTCCTAATGCCGGGTGATGGTAATCAACCTGTAGCTCCGTAGTCAGTTAAAAAAGAAAAAGAAGAAAAAGAAAGCCAGACCTTCGGCGTTGATTGATTGAGAAAGCAAGAGAGGGAGAGAGGGGGGGTACCGACCCCGTCGTCTATGACAGCGACCTTGATGCCTTTCCCTGTTGCGCCACGAGCGCGCAGTTTATCAACCTGCATCATGACATGCGGACCGAACGTATCGCTTCTGATAGATGGTCGACGGTAAGTAGCCTGTGCTTCCGAAGTCATTTCCCCCAAGGGCACAAAGTCCACATTCGGCCGCGGATAGTAATGAACAGGCCAGACCTTCTTCACGGTGGGCTTTTCGGCCATCTTCGCGGCCGCCGCGTGTGCTTCTTCATGGTCTGGATACTGGACCGAGACACCTCTGAACAGATCCGAATCGAACTTGGCGACAATTTTTGCATTGTCGCCCAATGTCGCGTAAAAGGACGCTTCTTCCTTTATATATCTCTCCGAGTTAGCTTGGCTTGCAGTCTTGTTGTTACGGGAAAGACCCCCCCTTGCCAGCATCAGGTTGACTTGCCGTGCTATCTGCAAACTCGTAAATGAATGATTTCGGCACATTCTTGTCGGTGGCGAATGAACCTGGCGCCACATCACCGAGGGCTCCTGGTGCCGCTGTGAAGAGCGCAAGGCTCAGAACCAAGGAGAGAGAACGCATTGTGCGGAAGAATGAGGGGACAGCACCTTAAGCTATGCTAATCTATAAATGTCCCTGGAGCAGGGACTGATTTGATGTTGGAGCCGTGTGTGTTGGTTGACTTGACATGTCTCGAGTATTTAAACACATTCTGACTGCCAGCAGATCATTCCCGGTCATGTTCAGGTTGTCTGGTCGTTCCTGCCTCCTCCTGACTGCTGGCTCTTGGCTCCCTCCTCTGTTATGCCATTTCCGTCTACCATTGTGTCCGCGGCTACCGGACGGTGAGACGGCATAGGTGCGATATTGGATCCTTGAATCCTTGAATCCTTGCACCCGATGCAACCTTGAATCATACCCCCGGCCAAGAAGGTGGTAACTTAAAGTAAGTAAGATGAGACAACGTAATGGCCTTGGCCAACGTCGCAATATTGTACGTGTTATAGATGCGCCAAGATGAAGAGGTGCGCAACCTCCAAAAAGTCGCCCACACTATTCGCCAAGGTGGCTTTGAGCTTTGTGTGCATGTGTACATACACATGTATGTACATATGTACTGCATTGTACCTGGCATTACTCCCGGACATCCGATATCCATCATGCCCTCCAATTGCCATTCTTGGGTGTTGTTGCGTGAATTGACCCATGTCTGGACACAAGGCACGATACAACGCTGACCCCCTGCTACACGACGTCTGCTGCACGACTCTTCCTGGTGGTGCACAACTTTTGCTGAACGAGTCCTGCTGGATGACTCCTGCTAGGCGAACCCTTTCCAAAGCCGGTCATACATATGTATGTATATATATAGACATGATCAAAGCTTGAAATTGATCACTCAAGATGCAACTGAGTTGCATGTTGTACGGATTCATGGAGAGAAAAGATAAGGTACATGGTGCAGTCTTGGTCCCTTGGCTGCGCGATTATCATATAAATTAATATATGATGCCAAGAAAAGCAAGCAAAAAGCCTTAGCAATGAAATTTAGACATGAAGGACACTTGTCATAGCGGTAGGGACCCCTCAACCAGTTCTTGGCAAAGAGATCTGTATCCATCTTAGCAATGCCAATGCAGCTCGGCTAGGAGCACGTAGCATTCGTAGTCAGACGGGGAGTGTTTTTAAAACGGCAGTGTTTGGTTATATATGCTTTGAACCGTTACGCGACTCTGCCAGCCCGCACTGGCTCCTCCAAGGATACTATATCCAATATAGCGCTTTTCGCCCTTGCAAAGCGTGAATGCATTATGCTCAAAGGCAACGATAATGCCAGAGTCAGAGTCGGCAACGCCGAGCCAAGTCCAGTGACTGACGCCGCGCTGTGCCGTGACAACAAATCCGTCGAGACCCCGGTCATATTCGATGATCAGATGCGGATCGACGAGGGATGCTGAAGCAAGTGGTGTTGGAGTGAATACATTAGTGTGGGTGAATATTTGGGTCGTGTTGGAGTTGATGCGAGTACCAGCTGCGGTCAGGTTTGCAATCAGGATACTGTTTGTCGCGTTGAAATGGCTGGTCAGAGAAAGGCCAGTGAGGTTCAATGAGGCTACTAGAGTGCTATTCAAGGGGCCAGTTTCGAAAGTAAGTGTTGATACGCTACGCGCCGCCATGAGACCATTCTCGCCTGGCAGGTTGTAGTTGAGAGGCTCCCCAGCCCAGTCCACCCAGCTGAGCGACAAATTGCCCCTGATACTGGTCCATAAATCGCTGACCGCGTAGATATCCAGCAGACCGGATGTTTTGTTGTGCAAGAGTGCTACAATGACGTTTTGGTATATATCACGAGCAACATAGTGGAGGACCTTCCAGCGCCCAGAATATTCGATGCCGGCCCACGTGGGAGCTTGCCAGATATCCTCCAATTGCCAGTAGAGAGACCCGAGTTGGCGTTCTGGACGGCCTGAGCCAGCACGGTAGAACTGAATCTGGGACCTGTAGTACTCTGCTTGGAAAATCTGCGTTGCATGGCACCAGGCCGAGAAGTTGGCAATACGGTCCGTCTTATTGGGCACTGGGTAGTATCGTTGCACTGCCATGGTCATCTCACCCATTCCCTCACCAGAATTATGGCAGTTGGAAATATTTAAATCGCCGGCGGGGTAGTGGTGGTTCCTCAACATAATTATTGAGCTGTTGAAATGCAGGTCTTGTTCTGGGATGGCTTCTTTCCAGGTCGACAGACTTGGCATGGAGTGGAAGCCAAATTCGTTTGCAAAACGGCCGACCGGATACGTGCTCAGGTCAAAAGCCACAAGGGAATCGTAATTATAATGGTCCGTGTCTCCATAAAGAGATCCCTCTGTGAGGTTATTGTCATATCGCTGAACCACCGGAATAGGATTGGAGAAGTTGAGCGATAGGTACCCATTGGTCGTGCTGCTGGGTATGTATGTGATGCTATGACTATTTCCATATACGGCGGGCAAAAGAGTGTGTATGAATAACGTCTCGTATTCGTTGAGATACCTCGGAAACGCTTCTGGTGCGAGAGCCTTGGCCATCTTGAGCTCTAGGTTTTCGAGCTCGTTCCCTCCTGCCCAAAGAGCCAGTGAAGGATGATGATTTACCCGACGGACTTGGTATACAGCTTCCTGTCGACAATTCTCGAGGAAATCTGGAGTCACCGGATAAAGAGCGTCACCAAATTCGAACTCGCTCCAGAGCAATATGCCCATTTCGTCCGCCAGGTCGTACATGAAGTCTGGAGAATACGCGCCGCTAGCCCATACTCTGAGCATATTCTGATTGCCGGCTACGACAGCCTTGAAGAGCGACTGAATACGGTTCCTGGTGACTCGGGGCCAGAAGGCATCGGGGGGGATAAAGTTGCTGCCCTTGGCGTAGAACTCGTTGCCATTGATTTCAAAGTGCCCTGTCGACATGAAGTTAGCGAGACACCTATGTATGTTGTGAGATCGGTACCATACAGTTATTCCCGGGCGCAATCCCTTTGTCCTTTTGCTCATCGGTTATCGGGCTTAGATTCAGCACGATTGTCCGGAACCCTGTTCTTTTCTGCACAGTTGCAAGACTCGAGTTGTTGTGAACAATATCCACCGTAATGTTATACAACGTTTGATTGCCCATTCCAGAAGGCCACCACAGCCGATATTTCGTGTGATCCAAATGCGTATGTCCCGTGATAACGTATCCACCATTGGTCACATTTGATAGAAAGCCTTGGTCATACAGCCTGCCTTGTACATCTGCAATTTTAAACCTCATCTGCGCTCCGCTCGGAATGGGTGTTAGTGAATCAATACTGGCGTTTAAGACCCAGTTTGCATTTTGGTCAGGGGGGAGATTGTTTAACTGGCCGATCCGGTATATGTCGAATACAGAGTTCGGAACGGCGAGTTTGTCGCCAGAAATCTGTACGACCCATGCCTTTTGCCAGATGCCGGACGGAGCAAAAGCCGGCCCCCAGTCCCAGCCGAAATCAGACTGCTCTTTGCGGACAAAGACACGATGCGGATACTCAAACAAGCCTTCGACTCCAAGTGGCCATGTCTCGGCACCAGGCTGATTTGCCAACTTGGCGGCCGCCTCTGTCGCACTTTGAAAATGTACCTCTAGTGATGGATGGTCAGAACGAGTGCATTCAGACCATATATCCGTAATATTGAAACGCCATTGTCGGAACTGATTATTGGTAGATGCCACCGGCTTGCCGCAAAAGCTGATGTTTGCAAAGGTGTCAAGTCCGTTGAATAGCAGGAACGTCTCAACTCTTTCGTTTTCACTAGAACGGTTCCTGCGAACGAGAATCAGACACTTCATTCACCCAACACAGGGAGAAGGAAGAAGCCGCACATGTGCGCAACGTCGGACGCATAAGTCCAGTCCGACTCTGCGATCCATCTCAGATTAAAGTCGTTTAACCCATGATACCTAGTTCAGTTAGCGGTGAAGAAAAGAGCAGGAATGGCTGTGACAACATACGGATCGCCGATTACCTGAGCTTCGAGAAGATCCAAGTGAACCTGCGAAGGAACGCGTCCGGGAATGGAGATGTTCAAGGGCAGGTTCTGTAGCCTCCATTTCTGCTCCGTCAAGTCGATCCAACGTGAAGCATGTACTGATAGGGGGGCATGGACGATGCTGAGAAGGACGCTGCGCAGAAAGATTGTCCGCAACATTTTGGTCCAAGCGTTTGTTGGATTTCAGAAAGCATCAGTGACATCGCACAAGACGCGGGTCCGTTTTGACCACGGCGGGCTCTGGTCAATTCATCGTGTATGACGTAATGCAGCAGAAAAACGAGCAACTTCACCCCTCTTCCGGCCATCAGATGCCAGTCTTGTCTCGAAATCACGCAAGACTACAAGAATACACTTACATACCGACCGAGAAATGGTTTCCTCGCGCGATGGAGCGGCAAACGCTTGGACTCTAAAGTCTTCTCATCAGCATAAAAAGCGTAATATTTAAATTGCTTACTTTTTTGTTCAGATCTATTCAACATCATGGTACATGTGAGAAAGCAAGGATTTCTATATACAATGTGTTTCTCAATACCATCATCCACACCACAGGAAATTCTTGTATGTGGTATCAAAGAGATTGTCGTCACATAAATCGGTATACTGTGATAGGGCAGCGCGGCGCGGCGGATGGAGCTTCTCTTTAGTTGACTAGTTCATGATTTTCATTCTTGATGAATTCTTCTTTTTTTTTTTTCCTTTCTATACAATGTACTGATATCACTGAAATTATCCAGCCAACATCAAGCAACTTTTCCTCATGCAATGGCTTCCCGTAAAAGCTATTTAGAGGACATGTCTACATTGCGCATATAAAGAAAATGCTATATAATACGAATCATGTTGTTATGAGTGGCTTTGCGTTTCTTTACTTACAGAATAGCCTTCTTTTTCTTCCATTCTTGACCATCGGCACCGCTTTAATTCGATAAGCTCGATTTAGACATGTACATCTCGCTGCGCTAATTGATGAGTATTGGAGCTCGAGCACTTGCCCTCCATTTCACTTTGACAGTAAGAGCTGTACAAGTCACATTTCCGGTGATGAAAAACGCCTTCAGATGAGGTGTGAGGTTGTTTCCGCCATGTCGACTGGATGTCTGCGGCGGTCTGCACTGATGACTTCCAAGTTATGGTCCAGCGTTATCAGAGATCTAGATTTCCGAGAATGGACAGTCCAGGGTGCGTGTCCTTTTCGAGTCTATTAGTGCCTTGTGCAGCGAGACTGCCCAAACAAGCGGCATAGGTTCATCGAACACAGTTAGCTGTGAGCTTGTTATCATCCGTGATTGGTGTAGAACAATTCGCATGAAGCTCTCAGCCACCGGCTTCTTTGTTTCGTATTTGATATTACGGCATTACGGACACCGTTGCCAACCTCCCTGGCATATTCCTGCCGAAATACGTGAACAGGCCGACAAGGCCAAAGCATATCCCTTCGATTCAGAGTAAAGCTTCGGGGACATATTGTTAACCGAAGACGAACAGAGCCAGAAAAAAGTCAAAAAATACAAAGGCAAATTGCGCGATATTTGGAGGATATAAGACACAAGAATCAGGATTGTGCGTCGTCAAGCCGTCATGCATACTTATTCTTCCAGACTCTGCGTACCTAGTATGAATATGCTCCGCCGAGCAATACGTACCAAGCACACGCATGTAGTACTCATTGGCAGCGAAACGGCAAGAAACATTGAACGCAGGAAGCAGGAAGCAGGCTTTGCTGGAAGTCTTGTGGTGGCGCCGAGCAAGCAGGAATCCTAAATCCTCCTGTAGGGTGAGTGGGGAACAGACGTGTCTGGTGCAATGTCACACTGTGCACTGCATGTGGCGCACTGTGGCAGCTGGCCGGCTGCTCAATGCCCGGATACTGCGGAGAGTGCTGCGGATGAACTCAGCTCCGCGACTAAGCACGAGTACCGAGGACATGATGGCATCAAATGCTCGTCGCCTCATGTTGGCATAGCGAGCGCCGAGCGGCCGCCCACGAGAAACAGGCTCTGTTGGCAGAAGACAGGTCGGGATAAAAAGATGTCGACGTGTGCGTCTCGTTGCATGACATTGCAACGTTGAAAAAGGTGTGTTGTTTTCTCGCCGTCTTGCAACAATATCAATATCACAATCTCCCATCGTTGGCTCTTTACTCCAACATGACTGATACAGAACAGGCCCGCACTGGCGGTGTCTCGGAGCTTGGTGGGAATACGTCAGAGTGGTTCCCGCCTCCGCCGGGGCCCCCTCCTTCTCATACTCAAAATCAAAGTCAAAATCCAACACAACCGGAGTCACAACCGGACACGACGCAGGGCCAACAGCAGCCGCATTTCCCACCACCGCCAAATCAGCACGATGAGAACCCATCATCATCCCATCTGAATCATGGCCAGCAAACGTCATCTTCCATCCCTGCAGCATACAATCCTGCTGCTGCTACCGTCGCCGCACCTGCCGCTCAAGTCGGAGCAAGCGACATTCATGCACAGTCGACAATCGACATTCATGCACAGACGACAACCGACATTCATGCACAGTCGACGGCACCAGGACAGACACAACCGGCACTGCTCGAACAGTCTGCGGTCCATCCGCAGCATCATGCTGAAACGAAGCATGAGCACAAAAGATCGAGTTGGGGTGGCCGTATTAAGAGCATGCTGAGCGCCAATGTTGGCGCTCCCATAAACAACCTTGCCCACAAACTAGGGTGTCAGAGCTTCATACCGGAATCTCTCGACAAAGAATGTGACAAGGCTGCTTCGATTCTCCGAGATTTTTGCAGTTCGTATTTTGGACAGAATCCTCAATGCCGTGGAATCAATCGCGTATGCTAACCAATTGTCAGCCAAAGGTGTTTATGCTGGCCCTCGCTCTGGCCAACCTCCAGCCTCTACCGATCCCCAAGCGAAAGAGTCATCGAGCGGCCTTGCTGACCCCAAGAATCGTGTCCTTGTTACCATACCACCCAAAGTTATTTCCAAGGCCGTCGGCCTCGCCATCTTCACCACCTTTCGAGCCGGATTCCAAGTCACGACTGGGAGTGGATCTGGTGTGCTGATTGCTCGCTTGCCCGACGGCTCTTGGAGTCCTCCCTCGGGAATCTCCGTATACACAGTGGGGACCGGATTCCAGATCGGCTTGGATATTTACGACTGCGTCTGTGTAATCAACAGCAGAGAGGCCCTTTCTGCCTTCACAAACACACGAGTCAGCTTGGGGAGTGATTTGGCGATTGTGGCCGGACCATATGGTGCAGGGGGTGCGGTCGAGTTTGGCGCAACCATACAAAGAGGACGTCGCGACTCAGACAAACGGCCAGCGACGGAGGGACAGGCAGCGTCTCTTCAAAATAACGCTTATGGGGCCCCCGGACCAGAAGCCCAGCAGGCAGACACACTGAAACCCTCGAGCGGTGGTTCCAAAACGCGCCGCAGTAGTCGCAGCGCGAGTGCTTTCAAGCCTGTATTTTCTTATGTCAAATCGAGAGGCTTCTACGCCGGCATCCAGGTAGATGGGACTGTCGTAGTAGAACGCAAGGATGCAAATTCGAGGTTCTACGGATCTCCAGTCACGGTCCAGCAAATCTTACAGGGCCAGGTGCCTCCTCAAGGGCCAAACAATATGTGGCCAGCAGGTGCTCGTGGACTGATGGAAACATTGATAGGTGCTGAGGCTGGTGCTTTGGGACATCAACCTCAGCAACACCAGCCGCAGCAGATGTATGCTGCGCAATCTGCCTTTGGTGCTCTAGAAGCAGGAGGCGCCGTCCCCGCGTCAAGTGCTTACGCAGGAAACCTCCCAGCCTACAGCAAGATAGAGACTGGCATCTGCCCAAATGGTAGTCATGGATATCCGCCAGGATCAAGTAGTGTTGATTGTCGGTCTGGACTGGGTCACCAACCTTTTGCAGGCAATGCATCTGAAGCACCCCCACCTTACTATTAAAAAGGAATCAAAAAAGAAATTAAAAAGAATTGCCCGAGTTGTCCTCGTCTCGTCTTGCCTCGTCAGAAAGTAGGTCATGCAACGAATATTAGCTTTCCTCCCTGTCTCTCCTGTCTCTCCTCTCTCTCCTCTCTCTCCTCCTGCCCATCTTCTCCATCGTAGAGCAGGAGCATAATCCAAAAGCACAGGTCAAGGTGCTAGTCGCTCACTATCTGTCAATTATAAGCGCAAAACTTAAAAAATTAAAAAAAAAAAGAAAAGAAAAGAAAAGAAAAGAAAAGAAAAGAAAAGCAAGAAAGAAAGAAAAAAGAAAGAAACAAGAAAGACGAATTATTGTTTCGCTAAACGCCTCTCATAGTCAAGCCATTTCACATTTTGATTGGCCAAACAAGTTTTTTTTTTGACGGCAAGCCGCATCGCATCGATGGAAGAAAAGATGGAGGTGTATGTATGTATGTATGTATATATGTATGTATGTATCCCCGTCGTGGCCCGTCTCATCTCTCCGCAGATGGGATGCGGGGAAAGCCAAGGAAGGTAGGTAGGTAGGTTGGTAGGTGCGTGGGACAGTTTTATTGGACGTGGGCACTTTTATTCGACACTCAAACCATCCTTCTCTGATGCAATGCATACACGCACGTACACTGTTGCATTGTTGTCATCGTCTGATCATGTCTTGCTTGGTCCTGGGTTCTCGCGGGGAAGGGGCACTGGCACTGGTACTGGAAAGGAGGAGAGAAGTGGGGAGAAAAGAAAAGAAAAGAGGAAAAGAGAAAAGGAAAGGAATAAAGAAAAGAAAAAAAAGAAAAAGAAAAAGAAAAAGAAAAAAAGAAAAGATAAAAGATAAAAAAAAAAAAAAAAAAAAAAAAAGAGTGACACGCCGTCATGTTTACGTCATGGCCCAATCAGCATTCGTGCTCCAGCTGTTCTGGCTGCAGGCGGAGCTTCCGCGGGTGGTTTTGCTGGGATGTTTGCGCGAGCAGTTCTGCGGAGAGGCTGCTTCGCTTCAAATATGATATATGATGGATGAATGAATGGATATGTGATGTTCAAAGAACGGCCCGCGGCGGCAATGGGGGCGCGTGGCTGCCGAGTGTAGATGCACGGCGACGGGACGGGCCTGGATCGAGCTCGAAGCAGCAAGCAATTCGGCCGAGGGGACGGCAACGTCAAGCTGCGTCATCGATTCTTTTCTTCCTAACGCGGTGGGTGGTACAGAAGCATGGATGCGGATGCGGGCGGCAGCATCATCAAACATGGGGGGGTGCAGGACGTGGAGAATCCCTGCCACCAGAGATGCCCGTCTACATGGCTGTCAAGGCGGGCGGGCTGTCAATGGGCACGGGCATGACCAGGATGGCATGGGAGGAGTACCAGGTCGGTCGAGAGGCTGGACTTGCATCGTGTTCTTTGAAATGCATACCAACATGGAAACACATGCGTGCACCTTTTCCGTCTGGTGATGAAGGGCGAACATACATAGGTACCTACCCAGGTAATTACATACATACATACATACATTCATACAGAGTACACATGTACATGATCGAGTCAAGTGACGAGAATCGGCATTCGGATTTCTACGCAGCACCAAGTCGTCTGGGACACTCTGTTTTTGCTTCATCACGACGGTGGTCTCAATCCCGCCCATCCAAAGAGCGAAGAGCGGGACATTGAGGAAACAGGACCTAGACACGGACAAAAGACTCTACCAAAACCCCCCCCCTGCTTGTGTTGTGTTCAGATTCAGGTCAGATTCAGGTCAGGCGTCGAAATTTCCCCCCATGTCACGAGGACCAGCCAAGAAGATGGTTCATTGTCATGTAAAGGGAAAAAAAAAAAAAAAAAAAAAAAAAAAACTGTCATGTTATTCTCTCCTGCGTGCATGCATGCATGCGTGCATCCGGCAGGTGGAGCACAAAAAAGGCCGAAGCGCAGAGGTATCATGAAGGGGAGGGAGAGATGCATGTATTTGCACAAGAAAAAAACATTGCGCACGAACAGCAGAAAAAGAAAGCACAGGGGAAGAGGAGAGGCGGGTGGTGGGTGGTGGGTGGGGAGAAAAAATAATAAAAGAAAAAAAAAGAGAAAAAAGAAAAATAAAAAGAAAAAAGAAAAAAGAAAAGAAAAGTGTAATTAAGCGCCCCTACTACTACTACTACACAGCAACCAGATCAAACCCCCGCTCGATATCAAATATCAACCAGACCGACTCCACGCGTCGTCAAGGTTTCGTTGGCTACCGGTGGATTGGACAGCCTGCGCTTCCTCGTCTGCGAATAACAAGTACTTAGTCTTCCGAATGCTCAACTCTGCCACTGCTGTGCTGTGCTGTGCTGTGCTGTGCTGTGCTGTGCCGCACCCGCATCGGAGTCGGTTCCGTTCATTGGGAACAAACAGAGTACAGAAAGAAGCATCTGCATACGAGAATCTATCGTGCACGGCTACTTGCTACTTCTCCAGGGACGTGCCCTGGTAGTGGGGGGATGTCATTGTACTCCTCGCATGTTACATTCCATTCCATTACAACAGGCCGCGTACATGTACATGCATAAGTACTTACATATGTACATGTACATCTCGAAGCAGCCAAGTTGCCCCACGATGGGTCTCGGCTCTTGAGCCTCAAGATGTACATTCGTAGTCGCATGCAGATAATGGGCACCCTAATAGTTGAGATGCCGCGCGCAGTTGATGCCACAATAACGATATAATATGCATATTAGCCGCCAGCAGAATACTCGATGCAACACCGATTTCGGGCATATTGGGCCTATGTGCGTGCATCGGGGATTGGGAGCGCTGCCGTGTTGTGGTTTGTTGTCCCTCAAACACGACTTGGATATCCCTTGATTCCCCCCACCACTGGCTTCCAATGTCTGGCATGTCTATGTCTGGCATGTGACCAACATGTCTAGACTGTATGGTATGTGACGGCATGTCTTGTCTGGTACATACATACATACACATACACTGTTCCTCCACGCACATACGCCGTTGACGATGATATTGGTTGAGCCTTTAGATTTCCGAAAAAAAAAACACGGTCAGCCATATGGACACAAACACTGCAATGTCTTATTCCAAGTTCATCCTCACGGGGACGTCTTTGACAAATCTTTGAACCCCTCAACCATCATCCATCCATCCCCCTCCCTTACCTTTTCCAATCTTCCCCTCCCCTAGCGAAAATTTGGAAAATTGAATCGGTGAGCTTCTTGCTTCTTCTTCTTCTTCTTCTTCTTCTCTCATACTTGACTAGTGTGCCAAAGAAAAAAAAAAGAATGAGGCCGCACGTCCACCAGCATCCACATTTCTTTTTTTTTCTCGACCAACCAGACGACCATTGAGTCTCTGGCTACTAATACATGCTTGGCGCCGCCGTCCTATTCCAAGAAGCGCTGCTATCCATTAGAAAGAAAAAAAAAAAACATGTAAGTGGCGTGGCCAACGATTTCCCACCATCTTTTTGTTTGTCGTTTTGACTCTTTCTCCTTTTTTTTCCCCCCCTGATGATGCGATTTTCTGTGAACCAAAAAGAAAGAAAGAACAAAAAAGAAAAACAGAAAAGAAAAAAAAAAACCCTCTCTGGGTTGTGGCTTCCTCGTCATCATGTCTCACCCTACTTGGTTGTTGTGATACTAAAGTTTGGTAGTGGACATGGGTTCTATCCCTCGTGCCGGAACGCCATCGACGCCACCTTCACTGCTGTTCCAGAATGTTCGCATCTTTGATGGCCATGACGAGATTCCCAATGGCTGCGTTCTCGTTCAGGACGGTGTAATAGCGCACGTGTCGACGACGCAGTTCCTACCTTCTCCCGAGACCTTCACAATCGTCATCAACGAGCCAGGTCACACGTTGATGCCGGGTTTCATAGACGGCCATGTGCATGTTTATGAGGCCGCAGCTCTCAGGCAATCACTGCAATTCGGCGTCACAACCGTCTGCGACATGCACAATGAACCTCATGTCACGTCGAAAATGAGGAGAGTCGCGGCCGACGACACCGATGCTGCAGACCTGAGGGCGGCGTGCCACGGGGCCACCATCGCGGGCGGATGGCCAGCTGCGCTCCTCCTCTCGCACGATCCTTCACCAGAGGTAAATCATCAGTATACCATGACGTCTGCGTGCGTCTCGCGAGGGTTTTGTCTGGGAGGCGGAATGGCTGACAAAGGAGGAACTATAGTTCCAAGCAGCTCTTAGGAAATGGCCGGATCTGAAAACACAAGCCGACGTCGATGCTTTCGTCAAGTTGCGGAAAGCAGACGCAGATTTCATCAAGCTATTTCACGAGGATGGCAAATGCCTTGGGGCTGATCTTCCCAAGCCGTCCATGGAACTTCAACGCATGGTCATCGAAACCGCCCACAAGAATGGGCTTCCGTGTTTTGCCCACGCATTCGGCTTGCGGTCGGCCATTGAGATTTTGAATGCTGGTGCGGATGGCACGGCTCATACGATCGTGGATTGTCCCCCGACCGCGGAGTTGATTGACGCGTACAAGAAGAACAATGCGTAAGTGCTCTGCATATCCGACCAAGATGAGAGGTGTCGTCACACTATGATTTTTTTTCTTTTCATGTACTGACTGGTGCCAGTCATTGCAACCCTACCCTGGTCGGCATCGCGAGCATGACCAACGAAGGTCTCGAGGATCAAGAGGCGTACGCAAATGACCCAAGAGCTCAACGATTCTTACCTGGTCCCGCCAAGGCGCTCATGTGCAAATGCGTTGCAATGTCGAGCGACAAGTGCCGGGTAGAATATGCGTACCAAAGCGTCAAGATGATGAAGGATGCTGGTGTTGACGTGATCTTGTGAGCCTGCCTGTTCTTCCCATAGCCCGCGTCGTCTTTTTTTTTTCTCGTCAAGTTTTGACGCATTCAACTCACCCATCTTCCTGTCATAGGGGCACCGATACAAGTGGCCGAGTGGGAGGGATGGCCTATGGCGTGACTGCTCATCATGAAATCGGCATGTTTGTGAAGCACTGCGATTTTAAGCCCATCGAGGCGCTCCGTTCAGCCACTTCCATTCCGGCACGAAGATTTCGGCTTCAGGACAGAGGACGAATTCAAAAAGGACTCAGAGCAGACCTGGTTCTCGTCAAGGGCAACCCAATGAAGGACATTGGGGACACTTTGAATCTGAGGGGAGTTTGGAAACAGGGCAACCTCTGCTCGTCGTATCGTTTGTGAACTCGATTGATGGTTTGAGAAGTCGATTCGAATTGACGGCAAGTTGGGTCAGATTGGGGAATGAAGGAAATTCCAAATTCCTGTACAAGCATTGGCATATAAGCTTTTTTTTTTTTTTTTTTTTTTTTTTTTTTTTTTTTTTTTTGCTCTCTTTTTCTTTTTAAGCCTTTTCCTTTTCTTTTCTTTTTAACTTCTTTTCCTTAATTTAGTTATTTTTCTTTCTTCTTTTTTTTCTCTTTCTTTCTTATTTCTTAAAAAAGGGCAGGGTCAAGGGGTTTGGTCCGTATCTTGACCGGCCGCCACTCCAATTGTTGACCATGCGTGTATGAAGACTTCCTACTTTTTGCAAAACGATTCGACGTTAATCATCGTTTGTGTAGAGACCAAGCAGCGACATTCCTCGGGAATCGGGGGGCATCGCTTTGGGCCATGGGTGCTGACAGTTTCTGTATCTATGCACATCCTTCGTCGCTCGAAAAGTTGCGTCGACTCAACCCATATGAGCTGTACCAAGGCGCTCAAACCGTGAGAGACGGCAGAGGGCAAGGGGAGGCTGAGAAGAAAGCATCGTGTCGTGGGTAGGAGATTTGAATCAGTCATCAAGCGAGCATATTGGTACGTAACCAATGATGCCGGCGTCAAAAGTGCATGTCCTCGAAAGACGCAACAAGGTCACGGGACCCACATGAAAAGCATGCGAGATATGTACTTCCAGTCCCGCATAAGCTCTATTATATATGCACGTGCATACGTAGAGTATAGCTCTTAACATAACATAAAAAATCACGAAAAAAAAATCTGTTAAAAATAAGTATGCTGTACCACATTTGAAGCTATCCGGTGCAAAGAGGTTGGTGAAGTTGGCAAGGTTACTTACTACGTAGCTTAGTAGTACCTAGTAGTTTCCAGTTTGTCGCGTCCCCCCACCAAGAGAGCTTGCTGAGTCAACACATGCACATGCCCCGCCAACATGTTGCCCGTCAAGTAAGAACTTGGCGTTCACGTCGGTTTCATCATGCCTGGTCCGACAAAAGATGAGAAGATCCCGCGCTTCTGATAGATTTTAGGCGCACCGGCGCGCTGTTGGTAGCTGCAAAGCGGCTTCACGATCGGCTTTCACTGGGGTGCTCTGCACACTCAGTCTGGCTTGCACCATGGCGACGTCAGTAACTGGCAACTCTACCCTGTCGAGCTTCACCACCAGAGTCCGGCTTCGTCATGATCGCACTCATTGTGCTAACAAAACTCAACACAGCTCCGGCAGCGTACTCTTATTGCCATTCCGTCGCTCTAGCCATGTTTCGCTGGCTTCAACGATTCGACAGTATATAAACAGCAAATACGATCAACACCCGGACATGTTTAAGCATGATCTCGACGTCATCGATGCCCTTCGTCAGGATGCTGTCAATGTTCGGGAACCCCACCCCAGTGGTGCGAAGAAGCTGAAGGCATATGCGGCGCAATTGACATGGATAAGTGGCAAATTTCCCATTGATGTAGGGCTCACGACGATGGCGCAGCAGCAAGCTCATAGCCATGTTTGCGATGACCACGACTAATAGAGCTGAGTAAGATTGGCGCAGAATTCACCTGGTATCCTGCTCTTGGATACAACACGGAACGACCAATCGTTCGAAACAACATCAAGTTCGAATTGCTCAATATCCTCTATAATCTTGCCGCCCTGTATTCGCAGCTCGCAGTCAACACATCTCGATCCACGACCGAAGGCATTAAATCAGCGGCAAATTACTTCTCCCTCGCAGCGGGAGTACTGTCACACATGAAGAAAGAAGTCGTTCCGGAGTTGCGCATGTCCGATCCGCCCGACGACATGGATGAACATACCCTGGATTCTCTGTTGCAGCTTCACTTGGCTCAAAGCCAAGAATGCTTCTGGCAGAAAGCAGTCGTTGATGGGTACAAGGACGCTTCCATAGCAAAACTGGCTGCCAGAGTGTCCGACCTGTACAGTTTGGCAGGGGAGTTGGCTATGAAAAGTGAGGCCATTAGTAGTGCATGGATCCATCATATGACGGCAAAACATCATCATTTCGCTGCCGCAGCACAATATCGGGCCGCGTGCGACTGCTTGGAGAAGAAGAAATATGGCGAAGAGGTTTCGAGGCTGATGGACGCTGTGGCTTGCGTGACAGAAGGTCTAAAGGCTACGAAAGGGAACTATCTGAGTAAATCGGTAGTCGACGATCTGAATGGCCTGAAACGAAAAGTCGAAGATGATCTCAAAAGAGCAGAGAGGGATAATGATATGATCTTTTTGAGTAGGTTGCTTCGTGCTTCGTGCTTTGGGTCTCAACAACTTCATCGCCCTCAGCAACTAACCACTTTGCCCTAGATCCTGTACCTCCCAAGTCGGAACTTAAATTTCTTGAGAGAGCGAACATGGCCGTCGCTCGTGTGCCGCCTCAAATCGCCAAACCGTTGGACTACTTGGGTGATAAGGCGGAATTTGGACCAGCGTTGTTTTCCAAACTGGTGCCATTCTCAGTCCATGTTGCGATATCTATATACGAGGAGCGAAGGGATCGGCTGGTCAACCAGAATATTATTCATCAGTTGGAGATGCTCAATGACAGCACACATGCCTTCCTCAGTTCCATTGGACTGCCCGGCTCGATTCAGGCCCTGGAGAAGCCTCTGGGTCTCCCGCCAAGCTTGGTGCAGCACGCAGAGGAGCTTAGGCAGGCAGATGCTATTGGACGACTTCAAAAAAGCTTCGCAGACGTTGAAAAACTGCGAGCCGCAGATGTAGCCTTGTTTGAAGAAGGCACATCAGCGCTGGCGGCCGAAAATGAAGAAGACCAAAAACTGAGGATCAAGTATGGAACTGACCGGTGGACGAGGCCGGATAGTCAGAGCGACGCTCAGGGTGGCAAGCTCTGGAGACACGCGGCCGAAATCGAGGGATACTTTACGAGCAGCGCAAGTAGCGATGGTGTTGTGCGAGAAAAATTCGCGGCAAACGAAGAACTGCTCCACATATTGAGCGGCTCAGATCAGCAGCTCATGAGCTTTGTGCCCACCAGCTCACAAAGAGACACCAACTTTGACCTGAAGCAGTCAATCAACCGAGTGCGAAGCGCCTACGGTGATGTGTTACGGCTGGAAAGCAAGCGAAGAAAAGAGGTGGAGAGTCTGCGCAACAATGCCCGCCGAGATGACATTACACCAGAGATTATAAAAGAGGCGGCCAGGCTCGAGCGGGCATACCCGTCCACAGCAATCGTTCCTGCTCACTTTGAAGACTTTTTCGAGCAGCGTCTAGACAGACTCTACGAGCCGGCATTAAAGGCAGTCGACAAGGATGCGGCCGAGCAGGACAAGTTGCTGAATGAAGTTGAACGAGCGAATCGAGAGTTTGAGTCGCAGAAACGCAGATGCGGCGATCGTGGGTCCCGGGAACGCGAACAAGCTTTGCAAGAGCTGGACAGTGCCTACTACAAGTATAAAGAGATTGTGAACAACCTCGAAGTCGGCAGGAAATTTTACAATGACCTCAACAAGATTGTCGGCCAAGGCTTTCGCGATGTTGTCAAAGGATGGGTGGCTCAGCGACGTGCGGAAGCCAGAGCGCTGGAAGAGTGAGTCGTGACGTGGACGTGCCGTCTGATACATCTCATCCCATTATACGTGTTCGCTGCTAACAGGATTCCAAAGGGAGCTCAGCATGCCACCATTGGCAGCCCTCGACTTGTCACGAAATGATGATCTAGATGATCTATTACAAGACGACCCCGCTCCGGCGCCTCATCAACAACAGAAACACGCGCAAGCATCATGCCCTCCTCCTCCCTTTCCTCCTCCGGAACCAGTGGCGCCGCAGCACTCACATGACGACCTTGTGTCACACCAGCGGCAGCGGCGGTCGGTGTCAACCGCCCAGCCGTCCCCTGCCAAGCCAGCCGAAGCAGCCGTACAGTCGTGGGGAACGAACAGCGTGCAGCAGCCACCACGGCAAGCCCCGTCTGCCAGTTCAATGGCGACGGTGTGGAATCCAGCAATGGGCATTAAATTTGGCGGCAGTGGTGGCGCGCTGCCGACTGGCGACAATGATGGACAGCAAAGCAAGCCATCAGGAACGTGGAATCCCAATTCGGGTATTAAGTTTGCCTGATCCAAGTGTTATGTGGTAGGTGTTGATGTCGATGTTACTTGGCAAGGGGCGTTGGCCTGTCAGTCAGTGAATCTTGGTTGCATGCAATGCAATGGTGGGCGGTGTTGAAGCGCCAAGGCACCAAACTCCAAAACGTGGCGTCATTAGCTCGGAGATGGGCGCCTCTTGATGGTTGGTTGCCTCGACTTTCGAAACTCTCGGAACTCTATTGTCAGCCGTGGGGACCGCGGAAGCGGCTGGGATTGGCGCTCTGGCAGTCTTGTCTCGTCTGGTCTGCTGCTAGCTTGTTGTTGTTGACGAAGATGTGCGCTGCGGCAGGGGCAGGCAGGCAGGCTCAGGCACGCCCCATGTCCTAGGAGTTAGCAACGGCGGTGGGGGCGCTTCTTTCCCACAATTAGCCAGCGCCATGGAGAGTCTGGAGAGTCTGGAGAGTCTGGATGGAGTCTAGACAGCTGGAGGGGGACGAGGAGACGGGGAGGAAGAAACAGCTCACTCGTACGGGCGGCAAATCCCGCCGTCTTGAATCCAAAAAGGAAAAGAATAAACCTTGGCCATGGATCTGCAAGGCAAAGTGAATATCTTTTGGTGACGCCGACGAGTGGCAGATGGGTTGTCCCTATTGTCCCTCGGCCCAAATCAGGACCGGTCCGCCTTGAAGCCAAAAAATGCCTTCATGTAATGTATTCGTGACGGAGCAGGGCCCTGCTGCATACTATGTATGGGCAGGCACGCGACACAATGGCCTTCAATGTTCAATTGCCTGCCTAGACTCTCTCCAAACTGCCTGCATCTGTGCCCCTCTCTCTCCTTGCTTCCTACAACCTACTACGTAACCACCTTCTCAGCCAATTCGGTAACCAAGATGCGCCATTCCGACAATGCCGCATCCCCCTCCCGAGCCGACTTCGCCTCCGGCATCATCACCACTCCATCAGGCCATACGTGGGACATTATTTTAGAATACTCCAGTTTTTACTCGACTGCTCTCGTGGTGCCTTTTTTTTTTTGGATTTGGATTTTGATTTTGATTATTCTTTCGCGCCAGCATACTCTGGCTTCTTCGGACCGAAAGTGCTGCCATTTTGCGGGGAGGGGGGGGGGGGGGGGGGCATTGCCTTTTGCCCCTGAGCAAATGACGCATGCGATTGACAAACACACAATCCATCCGGGTTTTGGTCATGGGCACGACATGGGCAACTGGGGAAGAAAAGCTGGCCAGTTCAGAGAATGAAAGAAAAATCCGCAGCATAAGCGTGCCAAGGCCACAGCGATCTCGGCTATCTGTGCAGAAGCTTCTGTGTGTTTGGCCATGGAAATGTGTCGGCCTGAACATGTCTCGGCAGGAGTTGAGTGTACATGGACAAAGTATCAAGTATCTTGTACTAGATAAAGTACAAAAAGCATATTGGGTTTCAGCCTCAAGGGGCTGTCCGTCTCGGGTGGCTAGCTAGCACGGGCCACACTCTTGGCCGGAGCAAAGCAATCTTGGCGGACAATTTTTCTGAACTGACCAGCGTTTCCGTTTCCATATTTCATTCTGGCTTAATTCTACGGGCTTATGCGTTGCGAAGACGGGAGAAAAAGAAATGTTTCATAAAAAGCAACAGTAACGTACGTACATACGTATATCCTGGTAGGTAATAAAGGATGTATGGGTGAAGGGGAAAAAAGCGAAGTGCAGTTGTGGCGTGGCGCATAGAGACGACGAGACGACGAGACAGACGCACATAATAAGCGAGCTTGCGCTTGAGCTTGTTTTTGCAGATCATGTCGTGATTGTCGGTCGGTTGATGGGTCGGTTGCGTGCTGCGCATTCCATGGAAGCATCTCGGGTCGCTTCGCTTTGCATGCGTACGTAAGACATACATTTGTATGTACATGCACATACGTCATATGTATGGACATGTGGAATATGGACATATTTTTGGGTGCCTACTGCGAAGCCTTTGAATATACAAACAAAAAACCATGTTGACGGCTGGTGTTTTCCGGGCACCATAGAAATAGAATAAAGCCGGGATTACACAATCTCAATGGCGTTGTGGCGTGGCGTAGCTTCCGACAGCTTGTTCTTTAGGCTGTATGTATGTATGTATGTACTTTGGCTTCTCTTGGGAGGTTTCACATTAAATGCGTTTTCTAGATGTCGACTTGTCAGCCCTTTTTTTCCTCTGTTTTTTTTTTTTGTTTTTCTTTTTCTTTTTTAGAATGACATCTCCCAGACCGCTTCTCCGTTTCCTCTTTTTCGAGAAAGGGTTTTTTCAAAAATTGTCCTTGCATCCGGCATCGCTCTCGTCCTCGTGCCGGCAGCACGGCGCTTCGCGCTTACGACACAGGCAGGCGTTTGTCGACCCATCAATGTCGTAGGCGAAATGGGTCTCCGCTTTAAATTTAAAAAAGTAGCCTGCTCGGTGCTTGATGGCACTATGTAGGATTTGTACTTGCTCATTTCCAATGGGAGCAGACGCAATCTCAGCATCTAGACCCTTTGATCTGCAGCCCAGGCCTAGCGTTGTTTTGGTCCGTCTGTGCTGATCTTCAACGACATGCACGAGACGTCTTTTCTTTCAGGGGATTTTGCACGGGATTTCCAGCGCCGTCCAGGGCATCTCCTTGTCTTCTGCCAGTCGGTCGTCCTGGTGCCTGGTCGGGGTCCTCGGAAGACCACCCCCCCCCCCTCCCCCCTCTCTCTTCTACCCAGATGGTCCACCCACCGCATGATGCCGCTCTTTCCTATCAGCCTGAATCGCATCAACCCCAATCCGTACTAGATGCACATTAGCTCGCCATGGACAAAACACGGACAAAAAAACACAATTCCTGTGTTAAAAACAAGAGGCTCACCACTTCTCTTCGTCTTCCCTTTCTCCCCAGAGTTGTATCAGCACCACATTTTGCTGGAGAAGAAGGGAAGAAAAAAGAAACAACGACCAAGAAAAAAACTCCCCGATTCGTGCCGCCATCACAATGCAACTCTCCTTCACGGCCGTGCTGACTCTGGTCACTGCCGTTCTGGCAACCGGCCGGACGGCTCCTCCCAAGGGCGCCTTGGTCGTTGGACGCGGTCATTTTGCGACTATCCAGAGTGCCGTCGATGCTCTCAACTCGACGCACTTGGAGCAGACCATCTTCATTTACCCCGGAACCTACCACGAGCAGGTCACCATCGAAAACCTCAAGGGCCCGCTGTCCATCTTGGGCTTCACCACCGACACGTCGTCGTACCGCAACAACCAGGTCACCATTACCATGGGCCACAGCCAAAAGGACAGGCCGCATAACGAATCGACTGCCACTCTGCGAGCCAAGAGCTCCAACTTCAAACTATACAACGTCAATGTTGTGAACAGCTTTGGTCAGGGTTCGCAGGCCATTGCCCTGTCTGCTTACGAGCCTGTGAGTTGGCCCGACATGCTGCACTCTGTCTCTTGCTTTCATTCGTTCTTTTTTTTTTTCTTGTCTTTTTGCCTGTGTCTGTGCCGATAGACTGACTCTTTCTCTTTCAACCTCTCCAGAACCAAGGTTTCTACGGTTGCTCCTTCAAGGGCTTCCAAGACACTGTCCTCTCGCAAAGAGGAGCCCAGCTCTATGCCAACTGCTACATTGAGGGCGCCACCGACTTTGTCTTCGGACAAGGAGCACAGGCATGGTTCGAACAATGCACAATCGGTCTGGTCTCGGCCTCTGTTGGTTACATTACTGCTTCCGGACGTTCCTCGGCTCAATCACCCAGTTACTATGTCTTCAACGGCGCCACCATCGGATCTGCCCCCGGCCAGAACGTCGCCCCTCAGACCTTTTACCTGGGCCGACCTTGGAGAAACTTTGCTCGCGTCGCTTTCCAGCGATCTTACATGAGCAATGCCATCAACAGCACTGGCTGGTCCACGTGGAACCCGCAGACTGGCGACTTGCGCATCGACCACATTTCCTTTGGCGAAATCGACAACTTTGGACCCGGCGCACAGGGCCAGAGAGCCAAGTTCGCCTCCAAGCTGTCCAGGGATCTGACGGCGAGCGAAATTCTGGGAACCAACTACAAGAACGAGTATTATTATGACGCGGCATACGTGCACTAAGAAGACTATGAATGCAATAAAAAAAAAGACAAGAAGACACGCCTGGCTGCAGAACTGATCCGCAGACACACACACACACACACACGACTAATACTATCTCGTCCCGCCTGGCGTTTGTTTGCATTTGCCATGCGAGAGCTACTCAGGGGAAAATGTGGGGTGCCCCCCTTTTTAATCTTATTTTATTTTTAAAAAAAATACTTGGTTTCGGGAGTGTAGGGGGGGGGCGTGGTGTTGGTGCAAGGGGGCAGGCGGGGCAGGAAGATGAGCCTAATTGAATATCTCCGCAACATGACATTTTTCCATTCTCTATTAGAAACCCAAATCGCGCACCTGGCCCAACCAGCTTTGACAGGTTGACAAAACGGGGAATATGAACTACCGCGGCAAAAGCAACGTTTTGTTTGCAGCGCCGTGTTTTTTTTTATCGATTAAATCCAGCATTAGCGTTAATTTAATAATGATAGTGTGTTGTGCACTCACCATGATTAATGGTCCGTGGTCCATCTTATCTTGCCGCCGGCGTGGCCGCGGGCGGGTGTCACGTTGCGGTGGGGTTGTCTTGGAATGGTTGGGGGCGGGAGGGAAGGCCGGCGCAATCGGAGAGAGAATGTTCTGCAGCTTTTCTGCAGCTCTTGAAGGACACAGCTTACATGTGTGGTGTGTGGTGTATGCATGTACACACATACACCCACTGTATGTACGTACACGCATGCATACAATGCAAGATGTAAAAAGGCAACAAACATGTCATACCAGGCATTAATTAGTCAGTATGCGCATATAAGTATGCAATGGTCTGTGCGACGAAAACACCATCACTCGCGTCTACCATCTACCATCTACCATCTACCATCTACCATCTACCATCTACCATCTACCATCTACCATCTACCATCTACCATCTACCATCTACCACTCCTTGCGCCATTTTCCCCCAAACCATCTACAACTCCCCCCAACATGACCACAACCAACCATGAAAACCACCACCACCACCACCAAGACCCCGACCCAGACCCAGACCCCGATACCCTCTCCCTCCCTCGCATCCTGTGCCTCCACGGCGGCGGCGTCAACGCCCGCGTCTTCCGTCTCCAGTGCCGCGCCCTCATCAACCACCTCGCCCCCACCTTCCGCCTCGTCTTCCTCGACGCGCCCTACCCGGCCAGCCCTCACCAAGACATCCAGGCCGTGTACGGCAGCTTCGGCCCCTTTTACAGCTGGTTGCCGTGGACCGAGCCCGAGCCGGAGTCCGAGTCCGAGCCGCACCACCACCGGGACCTCATCCTGCAGACCTGCCTGCAGGGCATGCACCGCGACGCCGGGTCCGGCCCCTGGGTCGGCGTGCTGGGCTTCTCGCAGGGCGCCAAAATAGCAATCAGTCTGTTGTGGGCCCAGCAGCGCCGGGCCGCCCTGCCGCTCGATTCCAATGCCGGTCCAGACGCCGACCCCGCCAACACGGCCTTCCGGTTCGGCGTCCTCATGGCCGGCAGTCCGCCCATCGTGCACCTCGACGCGCGGGTGCCCCCCACCAGACACATCGCCCGCCACGCCACCATGCAGAGCCACAGCTTCCGGGACTGGCCCGACGGCCCGTACGGGGAGCACGTGGTGGAGGCGCCGACTCTGCATGTGCATGGGCTGCGGGACGAGGGCCTCATGAGGCATAGGAGGTTGATGGGCTTGTATTGTCGGCCTGGGCGGGTGCGGCTGGTGGAGTGGGAGGGGGGGCATAGACTGCCGATTAGGAGGGGGGATGTGGACATGGTGGTGGAGAATGTGGTTGAGATGGCGATGGAGACGGGAGTGTTGTAGGGGGGGAGTTGCTTTTTTTTTTTGGTTATAGTATGCTATACTATAGTCCAGTATAGGTCTGGCACGGACTGGCACGGACTGGCACGGCACGAGGCTGCTCGGGGAAATATATATCATCTGCCTTTTGTGCGCAGACTGGACGACACACTGACGAGGCATTATTACAAAGATGCTGCTGCTGCTCCGTCATCAAACGAGCAAACACGATGCCAAAGCATTCGACACCTTTTCTGTCACGTCACTGTCCAGTCAAAACGCTCGTCTACTACATATGTATATGTGTATGTGTGTGTGTGTGTATGTATGTACCTCCTCTTTTGCCCTGAATAGATAAAACATCCTTATGCGCACCAAGTCTAGAGAAGCACCCATCGCCAAATGCAATTCAGCAAAACAAATATCCGCAAACTTCGAGGCTCCCATCCATACCACAATCACGTTGGACTCGTGCCTGTACTGTGACGCAATGTGGCTCTAACTACCTACCTACCCACCTACACAAGGAGTCATGCTGCGCGTCATCCCCAAGAGAAGCAAGCAACATCCCTAGCGGATGAGCCCCAGCGATCTCAATCTATCGCAGTGCGGCTTCGGATACGCATTCGCGGCCGACATCTTCTCGGTGTCTTCGTAGAACCAGCCCGTAGCGTCTTCCTGCATTCGCCGTTGCACAATGTTTTCGTGCTCGCACCGATTCTGCAACAAGTGGAGAAAGTTTGCCTCGGCGGTCCGGTCCAGTTGCGAGAGCTTCGATGTGCTGTAGGACTGGATGTCCTTGGGATTGACAAAGTAACTGATCTTGTGCCTCGGAGTCGTCCGCCCCTCGGTGTAGGGTGGCTGAGGGACATCCCAGTGCATCTTGGGGGTTTTGGAGCCGCTGGAGCCGCCGGTGAACAAGGATGACAGCATGGGAAGGATGAAGAATATTAAAATCGGTAAAAGCGCTATCAGATTCTGCACGCCACCTTGTTGCTGCTCCTCTCCCTGTGCTTCTCGGGGTCGTCGTCTCGGTCTCGCGCCACCAAATTGGTGTACCCGGATGCCCGGCCCACCGCCAAAGTTGAAGACGAATTGGGGCCCGGTATCAAAAGCTATTCAGGTCGTTAGTATATTATACGACGGCACAGGACGCCCCCAATCCAGAGAGCTTGTAGTAGGCTCACCTCCGCCGCCGCCGCCAAAGAATCTGGAGAACATCTCCTCTGGACTCAACTCCTCGTCCCATCTCCCGCCGCCACCCGTACCCCCGGACGCTTGCCGTGCGGCAAATCCGGAAAAGGGGTTCTGTGCTTGCGCGCTCGCGAAGCGACTGTCGGGGTCGATCCCTAGCTTGTCGAACTTGGCACGCTTTTCTTTGTCTCCCAATATGCCAAACGCTCGGCTGACCATCTTGAACGCCTCGTCCGCATGCTCATATCCATTCTTGTCTGGATGAGTCAATAATGACTGCTTGCGGTAGGCCTTCTTGATGTCGGATTCGGTGCAGGTCGTTTTGGCGGATTCGAGACCCAGAATGTCGTAGAACGCGGTGGCACTGCATCTTCGGATGCGTAGGACTGCTTCTTTCTGCTCGGCCGTGTATGTTCGCCCCTGATTTCCTTGGTTGTGTTCGTGGTACCGAGCCGAGCCTTGCCCCGCGCTCGCTCCCGAGGCCGTCGCGCCGGGCATTGGGACGAGTATTCGGAGTTCGATGTTGTAGAGTTGGCCCTAAATGATGCTTCTTTCGCTGCGCTGCATAAGGGGGTTCCGTCGTATTGGCGTATTGGGGCTGAACAACAAGAGACGAATGATCGATACTTGAATGTTGGTGAATGATGGCTTGCTGGAATCAAGGGCAGCCCTGGTCTGAATGTGTGACGGACGCTTTAACCCGAAATTGGCATTTAGTCGCTGCTTCGCAGATTGCGGAGGAGTGCTGGCTGCTCGTTCGGTACAGCGTATGGAGTCTTGCTCGCGAAACCTCGTGGTTTTCGGGAAAAGTCGTTTTCAACAGCAGAAACAGAAAAGGTACATGCGCATTGCGGACGGTTATCAACGCCGACGAATCTGTCCACTTTGGATCAGAGAAGCCTGCTGACAACGCCTAGTGTACGTTATTACTCTGCGAAGACCAGTTGGACCCACGTGACGAGATCGGGGCTACCCTGCACAAGAAACAGACATCCGGCGACATGCATGCTTGGGAGTAATTCTTGAGGCAAGGGGACACATATGAGTGAATGGATCCTTTGCACATTGGAAACTTTCCCCTTCGATAAATGCTGCAGAATGACGGGTCTGCATTGCAAGCTGTCAGTCTCCGAAAAGTCCACATGCATAGGGTTGTCAGTATCCAGTGACAGTGCCACGGCCATAAATGTAGCATGGCTATTGCAGGAATGTCATGTATGTACAAGCAAAGGCCCAGAATACAAGTGCATGCAAACCAGGTCATCGTATCTGTAGACTACAATACATACTTCAGTAGATAGGTAGGTAAGTACTCTGGACTAATAAATAGGTCTAGGTATGACGTTTCAAATAGAATTGCTCACATCACGTGACCCGCCAGAACATTCAACCGTATTTGTCAACTCACCAGTCCATACATAGTACCGACCTCATAACAAATATGTGACAAGACCAACGCAGAGCTCCAAAATGCACGCAACAAGAGCTCTGCTCAAGCGCTCGGTCTGGAAAGGTATGCGACACGTCCGATTAACGGTTTTCAATATACAAATCTAACCGCATTGGCTGCATCAGGACCTCATCTTGTGCCGTACGAAATTTCCAAACCCGAAACCATAACCCGCACATGCGAATGACTTACTAAAATCAAATGCGCAGTCTGCCAATCGTGTTTCCCAAGAAGCAAGGCGAAAAGGTGCCTCCCGTGCGAACGCAGGCTCGATCCGCCACTATACTGCCGAACTTTGTGGGCTTGAATTTCGAGATTCACAATGGCAAGGATTACCACCTGGTCACGATAACGGAGGATATGGTTGGGCATAAGCTTGGGGAATTTTCGCCGTACGCCATCGCATGGTTCGCTTTTTGGTGTTGGGCATGACTAACGGGTGAATAGGACTCGTAAGCCGAATATTTGGGATAAGAAGTCTTAAAGCGCGTTTGGATAGCAAGGGGGAATGGGTATGAACGCGAATCGGATGCAGCAGCTTGTACAACATGAATTGCAAAACGAGGCGAGTCCACATTTGAGAATTGTCCATTGGGGTTGTTATGACAGAGAGTAAATACCCCAGTGCGAACGCGACAGCTTGTACAACATGAATTGTAAAACGAGATGAATCCATACTTGTAAACATCGTCCATTGGGGTTATGATAGAGAGCAAAAGAACTCAGTGCGTAATCATTCTTGGACGCACCTGCCACTGTATTAGACGAGTATAAGAAACGCAAATGCATCGTGACATGTCCAAACGCCCAAAACGTCCAAACACCAATCCCTAAGCGCAAATGTCAAGACCCTGTACTTGCAAATTCATGTCAATTTCCCGTGTTGTCCAATCCCAAAGGAGCGCCATCTAGCGATAAAATTCGCTCCGCTTCACATTGACGCCGTACTCCCCGACCGCCATGCCCAAGTCCTCCATCGTCAGCACGGTTCTGTTCTGGCTTCCTCCTTGACCACCGCCGCCATATCCAGGACGTTGAATGCCTAAAGGTGCACCCTTGTTTTGATCTTTGCTGCCTGGCTGGCCGGCTTGCTGTCCTGGAATGGGGAAGCCCGCTGCCGCGCCTAGCGTGCCCATGGGGTTGTTTGTATTGCTGGACGCGCGGATTCGACTATACTGATACGCGTCTGCCGCAATATCTGCGATGAACTTTTGCGTGGCGAGAGCGAGCAGGCGCGCCAGACGGGGATCGGTCTGTGGTGGTGGTGGTAGACCAGCTTTGGTCATGTAGTAGTTTGTGACGGCGTCGGGTATCTGTGAATGGGTTAGCGAGCAATCTGATAATGGTTGAGATAGCGGAAATCAGTCCTTACAATGGGGGCGTAATCATCAATTTTATTCAAGAACTCTCGTAAAGATATGTCCTTGCGAGTTGGTAATTTAGGATCTTGGGGTGGTGCGATCTCAGGTGGTGGGTTTGGTCCATCGTGCGTTTCAAGACCTTCCATGTGCCCGTTCCCATCAACGTGACCGTTCTGGGCGCCATGGTGCGAATCAGACGTTCCGAGAGCGTCGCCAGTCATTTCGAGCAGCAGGGTTGTTGTAGATTTGGATTGCACTGCTTGATGAAGTCATGGGCGACAACCTGTGAGTGGCTGGTCGCGTCACAACGACGCCCACATAGTCACGTGATACATTATCGAGGAACCACTAGTCCACCACGGCGCATTTATTGTCACCATGGCTACTGTCACGACGCAGGACACTTTGATTATAGTCTTTATTATGTGGTGATGAATGCTCAAGAATAAAGTTACTTTCTGCGACGGATGAAACCGAGTTAGTAGCCGCGTCAGGCTGGGACAGTCAAAGACTTTCCCCGCCTTGGCAAGTGAGACCGGAAAGCTGAAAATCAATCCTGTTTCGCTGGAAACTGCACATGTCATATATGCGAACAGCTTTCGGCCCATGGCATATAATCGTCCTTTCTCCTCGCTCATCAGATAAGGAAGTGAGGAAAATCGGAATGAAAATCAGTAGTATTTATTGTGACAAGGGTTGTCTTTTACATTGCAACTGCTGTTGTCGAAATCTTCGAGCCAGGCACCTACCTATACAAACCCCACTCCTTGTCGCTGCACCGTGCCCCAAGTCTTGCCAGGCACCCCACTGACCGGGACGGCGAAGTCCACGAACCAACAAATGATTTTGCCATAACGCCGCCATGATACATATTTTCTTAATACTCGGTCCATCCGGTTTTCGTGAGCCTTTTCGGAGCCCACCTTGCTTGGCCATATCGCCCGTATTTTCATCAACAAGCGAGCCTGTGAAGACCTCCGGATGAGACAAAGAAAAGTCGAGAAAAAAAAAGTCGTGATACAAATAATCGCGATCATTGGCATGAGTCGTGACACTTGAGAGGGAAAAAAATAAATCCATTCTAGACCAGATCTCTTAGACTGGAAGCTTGAATTTTTTGCCCTTGAGTACCTTGGTGTAGTAAATGTAGAAAAAGTCGCTGTAGAGAACAGTTTGAATGATACCAGCAACAATGGCAATCCAATCGAAGTGGTATTTGGTGTCCATGAAGTATCGATAGATCCAGTTAGGAATATACAGGGCTCGGTAGCTTCCAAGGGCGAAAAGGTAGTGCGTGGTGATGGTTTCGGCCTCGCCAGTTCTCTGAAGCATGAAAAGCTGCGGCAGAATGGCTACAGATTCAAGCCAGATGGAAAAGGCCCAGAGAATCTCGGAGAAAGTGTACGTGTAGGGGACGACAACGGCGAGAACGGCAGCACCAGCGAGGAGATATTGCACGCGAAAGGTGTCGACGTTTGGATCGTTCGTGGGTTTGTATGCATTGGTCATGAGGTATATGATGTAGCCCTGAGAGCCAAGGAATGTGATTTTGAAGAACAAGTTGTACCAGCTGTCCGTCGAAAAGATGTCTGTGTGTCCATTGTCAGTGATATTCTTGGTAAGCCGAGACGAGACGACGACGGCGACGACGTGATCATCGAGGAACGAGAGCGTACCAAGGTAACGAGTAACGTAAACAAACATGTACAGAGCCTGTGATTTAAATGAAATCCCAGAACAGCTCTAGTGGGTGATTAGCAAAGAGATGTTCTAGGGATGTCTGCATCACAATTCACTGTGAGGGCAATCGTCGCATACATTGAGCTGGACCATCTTGTGCAGGAGAATAAATATACTCGCCAGATGCGAGAAGTCCGCTACAAAGAAACATCAGCAAGAAAACCCATAGGTACTTTGCATAGCAGTGCGTTGTTCCACAGTAGAGTGAATTTGGGAGAAAACGAACCGGCGACGCGAAAGATGTTGAGGACCATTTTTATGTCGGATCGCGACCAAACGTTGATTACCAATGGTTTTGGCAGGCAATTGAGATTACAAGCTCAACAAGAAGCGAAAAGCAGCCTCGACGTCGCTGCTTTTGTGCCGTACTTTCAAATGCAGAGATGTTGGGGGTCGGTAGATGCTTAGTGTACGAACGCAGAGTGTAGGACTGCGCAAGGCAGGGCGAGCTTGGCAGCCAATAAGGGCTGGGCGCGCAGGAAAAGGACACGACGCGGAAAATCTGTCGGCCAGAATCTTCCCAGCCCGACGAGCGTACTAGCGCAGCCACTTGATACATACGCACATGCATATGTATGTGCATATGTAGGTACCTAGTATTTTTTAACTACCTCCCTAGGCAATTCCAAGAATTCATACTCGCAGTGACCCAAATCCACTGCAACACCAAGGCTTAGTGTCTGTTATTAAGCGACGAGACAGCTACCAGTCTTGTAGTATTTAGCAGGTTTTACGGGTATATGCAATCGACTCTGTCTGCTTACTAATCATTAAAGCGATGAAGTATGAAGTGGAAACATTTCAATCTCTTGCCACATTGTCCGGACAAGAACAAGTATATTCTTTATAAGATAGTTGCGGTTACTGACAACTTAGAGTTATATAAGACCCGGATTGCAACTGTTTCTGGGAGTTAGACTATCCCTAGATTCGCTCCGTAGCTCTCTTTGTAGTTTCCTTGGATCACATGCGTTCGCGTCTTAGCATGCTTCTATGTAGGTCTTTCGCGATCTTAATAGGAAGATTGCGATTTAAATAGAAAGGTAGACACGGAATTTTTCCTTTAAAAGCTACATCTCTCCATTGCAGCTTTATAGATAATTAGAAGTATCTCTAATGTAACCGCGCAGGTGTGGGTTCCGTCACACCCGGCCGCGTACTCGGAAGTGCGGCGCTGATGACTAGTGCCACGCTATTGCTGGGAGGTGTGGCGCAGCCTCTTGCCAACCGGCCGCAATGACGTTATTACAAATCCACCGATTATGAAACGATTCTTTTACCATCTTCCGCAACATTGAGCGCTGAGATTGTAACCACCATTTACTGTACTTCAGAAGCATTTAAAGTGGCTGCCATTCCCCCTCTCTCGTCCCAGCACTGCTCTACGAAATAATCAAGTCAAACGTGTTCATTAGACCCGGCCACATTGCGGACCAAGCGCTTCTTTCGTTGCGACAACATAGCTCGATACGCCTGCTGCCTGCTGCCTGCCACTATCCTCAGTTACCATGACTGATTCACAGGAATTCTCTGGCCATTCAGGCGCCGACTCGGACGGTCTCGAGCCAGGCTGGATCACCATCAACGTAACTCATCGCAAGCACAACTATGCATTTCAACTCCCCGACGACGCCACCGTGCCCGACCTATTCGACGAGATTGCCACCAGCCTTGGAATCCCCCAGTCCAACCAAAAGATGCTCGTGCCCAAAGGCCCTCTCCTGAAAGCACCGTTCCAAGAACCGTACCCGGCACTGAGCCCTCTGCAGCACAAGACCTTGACGCTCATGGGCTCCGGAGCCGCCGAGTTGCAAGCCGTGCAAGACATGTCGGTTAAAGTCGCTCAACGCAACGCAGCCCGCCTCGCCCAGAAAACCAGAGCCAGGGGAACCATCAAGAAACCCACAACTAGGAGAGACTACGCCCATGCGGAGTACACGTTCCTGCAGGTCCGGCCGCTGGCGGGGCTGCCTCGTGCGGAAAGGAGTCAGCGTCTGTTGATGCGGTTGAAGGAGGACCCGGGCATCAGAGCAGCCATGACGAAGCACAAATTCACGGTATCGCTAATGACTGAGATGGAGCCGCTGTCACACACTCAGGCCACCCACGAAGGCACGTCACGGATTCTTGGGCTGAACCGGAATCAAGGCGAGGTCATTGAACTGCGGCTCCGAACCGATGCGCATGATGGCTACCGGGACTACAAAACGATTCGTAAAACGTTATGCCATGAACTGGCACACAATGTGCACGGGCCGCATGACCAGCACTTTTGGGACCTTTGCCACCAGATTGAACGGGAGGTTGAGGCGGCGGACTGGAAATCCGGCGGGCACACCATCGGCGAGACATCCCGGTATACGGTTTTGGGTCAGACCAGCACGGAGGACGACAGCCATGAGGATGAGGGGGGGTGGATTGGTGGTGAGTTTGTGCTTGGAGGGGTTGGGAATGAGGGCTCCGGCATGAGCAGAAGAGATATCCTCGCCCAGGCAGCATTGGAGCGACAAAGAAGACAAGACGGAGCAGAGGGGGAGGCTTGCATTGCAGCGGAGAAGGGTTGGAGACCATGCCAACGACCACGGCAACCAAGTGATAAGACGGACTGATGAACATGTCTATGCACAATATTTCCCAATGTAGCGATGCATCTTGATATTCAAGCGTTTTTGTTTTCTTTCTTTCCATTTTTCATTATGGGTCATGTTGGGGTTTGGTGGTATTTCATAGCATACTAGTAAGCAGGTACTCAGAATTTTTGAACGAAAGCATCTTTGTCCTTAGATCAGCCTGAATGTCATATCTCGTCAATATATCAGCGCAGTCTTTTGTTGGCGCATCAGCCCCTCAATAAGGTAACGGGTCAAGGTCCAGTCCCCGGACGGTGAAGTGGAACGAGTCATTGCGCGAATAGCTTCCCGCTGTATCAATGTCGAGCCTGCCTCGAATGCAGTCCCTCAGATCAACGTCCGCATAAATCAGTCCATCGTCATCCTCCCATTGCGGGCCGGCCATCACATTGCCGAATGGATCGACGATTGATGAGCCGCCACGGGAAATCCAACCGGGGCCTGCTTCCGGAATTCTGGCTGGCGTCATAGCAGCGACTGGTCCGCTACCACCGCCCGGCTGCTCGCCGTTGTCTTCCTCGCAGCTCAAAACGATTACATTGCCGTCTTGGTCAAAAACAGACTTTCTACGCCTACGCCTCGGCGAAGTTGCCGAGGGCAGAGCAATCTCGAATCCTTCCTCTGTGAATGTAGAATTGCGCCTCGCTGTACTGCTGCGCGCAGCGCTTGTTTGCGAAGTCGTCGGCATGGTGGCGGCGTCCTGCCTGACGGCCATGTTGCTACTGACTACGAAGCAACGGCCTTCGATCCCGATAGTGCGCAGGAGACTGAGCCATGCTTGGCGGCCATCAGCTGTGGGAGCCAGGTACAAATTGATGTTCTGAGAATACAGGGCTTGCCGAATGAGAGGCATGTAATTTTCCCAGCAGATGGCGGCGGCTAGATTGACGCGAGTGCCACGAATGGTCGTTGACACGGCTCGCAGCGTGGAAGGACACCCTTGAGCCCAGACGAGTCGTTCAGTCCCTGTCTATGGGTCAAACACTAAAAGTGAGTCTTCAATATGAGTGATGGAATGGGGCGCCGGGGGGGGGGTTGAGGTTGGGATTGGGGCTGGCCACAAACCGGCATCACCTTCCGACGCTTTCCAATAATTCCTGCCTTTGGACACACATACACGACGCTGCAATACATGCTTCCTCCGGCCTTTTCAACTATACCCGTCACGAGGAAGACGTTTGATTCCCTTGCAATGTTCTCTAGATCTTCTCGGGTGCCGTCGCCTCGAACGTTTCCATCCCCCTGTCCAGGAAGCTCCCTGTTCACCCACCTTGGTCCCGCACCAGCTCCATCGCCCACTGTGTCTCCTAAATCGACGGCAGCGTCGAAGTATTTGGCGAATTCTTCTCTGCCTTGATCGGTCCTGTCGCCCACGACACAGCCAAAGGTGGTGCCGCGCGGATAACCGCCAATGTAAGCTTCTGGCAATAAGAATATGTCAATGGACTGTGCAGCAGCCCTGTGAGCTAGATCAGCGAGCTGACGGAGGGTAGCAGCTTTGGTGGAGCTGGTGCTGGGGGAGGCAGTTCCTATGCGGATAACAGGCATGACAGCCTTTTCCAGAGAGTAGAATATGCCAGACAGAAAGGTGTGATGAGATGATGCAATATCCAGAGCAGAAGATGCAATATCCAGAGCAGAAGATGCAATATCCAGAGCAGAAGTCCCTAACACCGCAGAACGACGAGCGATGACGAGCAATGAAGGGAAGAGCGGCGACGGCGGTGGAGCCAGCTGAACTTTCACGTGATACAAGGCACCATACCATCTCTTCAATGGCGAGAAGGCTCTTATTAGAAAGCAACTGAGGCTTCTCTGGTAAGTGATTATATAAAGGAGTCTTCATATAAGGGTTAGTTGACTGTTGACCCAGGAGTTTCTTCAATGTCTGAACTACTATAGTTAGCCAGCCCGATGGTTTGTTTTAGCCTGCGGAGCTAAAGCCGGCCTTTTTGTTTCAGGCGACAGCGTGCATCGCATCTGCACAGCCTGCTTTGTTTTGTATTGCGCAAAGAATTTAAGTAGCACATGTGTCGATGGAAATCCTGTGGCATTACAGATTTGACAGCCTCCTCCACACAGACCAATATCCTTACTATATAAAGTAATGTTGCACCTCGTTCTAGCACATACGACCATAGGTGGTAGAAAACTCGGGATCCCGTCCGCTCTCCCATAGATAAGCTACCAACCGACAGATTAGTAGTTGGGTCGGTGACGACCAGCGAACACCGGTTGTTGTATGTTTTTTTTGATTTTATCTCTTTTTGTCTTGTGCTCTATATTTTTGTTCTCATTTTGGAATTGGGCTACTGATCGCCCGAGGTGAAAGGGTGCATGAGGGAAAATACCAGACCAGTGGATGAGAATTGCGCGTCACATTTGACGTTCCAAGCACGGGGGCCAAATCTCGACTCCACTTGAATCAAGGACACTTGAACATCTCATCACTTGTCTCTCTCTCTCTCTCTCCCTTTTTTTTTTTTTTTTTTTTTTCCTTCTCTTCAACCCCAACGAGGGCCACCCCTCCCATCCTTCTCCATGGAGCGCCACAAGCAAGCCGTGGGCAAGATTGCCGCCGCGGTGCGCGGCTTCTTCGAGAAGAAGGAAAGCTACCGCATCTTCCACGGCTCAACCAACAGCACGCGACCGCGTCCCCGTCCCGGCGCCCGCGTCGTCGACATCAGCCCGCTGTGCAACGTCGTGGACATCAACCGCGCGGCGCGCACGGCGCTCGTGGAGCCCAACGTGCCCATGGACCGGCTCGTCGAGTCGACGCTGCGTCACGGGCTGGTGCCCCCCGTGGTCATGGAGTTTCCCGGCATCACCGCGGGGGGAGGCTACGCGGGCACCGCGGGCGAGAGCAGCTCCTTCCGGCACGGCTTCTTCAACGACACCATCAACTCGGTCGAGATGGTGCTGGGCAACGGCGACGTGGTGACGGCCTCGCGGGACGAGCGCGCCGATCTGTTCCGGGGGGCGGCCGGGGCGGTCGGCACGCTGGGCGTCACCACGCTGATGGAGCTGCGGCTGATCGAGGCCAAGAAGTTTGTGCGGACCACCTACCACCGCACGGGGAGTGTGGCCGAAGCGGTCGACAAGGTGCGCTGCGAGACGGCCAACCCGGCCAATGACTACGTCGATGGCATCTTGTTCTCCAAGGAGCACGGCGTGGTCATTACGGGCACCATGACGGACGAGAAGCCGGCCGAGGCCAAGGTCCAGACCTTTAGCCACGCCCGTGATCCGTGGTTCTACCTCCACGTCCAGGACAAGACCAGCAGCAGCAGCACCACCAGCACCTCCCCCGTCGTCGACTACATCCCCCTGGCGGAATACCTCTTCCGCTACGACCGCGCCGGCTTCTGGGTCGGCGCCCAGGGATGGACCTACTTCAAATACCTGCCCTTCAACCGCTTCACCCGCTGGCTCCTCGACGACTTCATGCACACCCGCATGCTGTACCGCGCCCTCCACGCCTCGGGCGAATCAGCCCGCTTCGTCGTCCAGGACCTAGCCCTCCCGTACGCCAAAGCCGAGCAGTTCATAGACTACACCACCCACACCTTCAACATCTGGCCCCTGTGGCTCTGCCCCCTCAAGCAAACCCTCCCGCCCACCTTCCATCCCTACACGGGGGAGACGGAAACCGTATCCGCACCCGACGGCTCCTCCTCCTCCGCCACCGTCCTCCCCAAGGACATCCTCAACATCGGCCTCTGGGGCTGGGGCCCCCCCTCCCACGACCACTTCATCGCCCAGAACCGCGCCCTGGAAGACAAACTGGTCCAGCTCGGCGGCCGGAAGTGGCTCTACGCACACACATACTACAACCAGGACGAGTTCTGGCGCGTCTACGACAACACCCGCCCCTGGTACGACGCCCTCCGCCAGAAATACCACGCCACCACCCTGCCCACCGTCCATGACAAGGTGCGCATCGACGTCGACGCCGCGCGGCAGGAGCGCGCACAGGCCAGGCAGTCGCTCAAGACGAGGTGGCCGCTCGGGGGGCTGTATGGCATATGGCGGGCCATTCAGAGCAAGGACTACCTCCTGCACCGGCATGCCGAGTGGAAGTATAAAGGCGAGAAATGATGTTTGCGAGAGAGGACGAGAGAGACATAAAGAGGAGGTAGAGAAAGGTCCCATCCTTTGTGCTCCCCTGCATTTTGTACAATATATTGTGTTGGTGATTGCATATTCTTCTCCTTCCCTCCATCCTCGCTTCTCTGTAATATGTTGCTCAAATACATGATACCAGATACCGTGGATTGGCCAGACATAGGGCCATGATACGCATTGTTTCCCAAATATAATAAAAATAGTCAAACCAACTCTTGAGCTGTTGTTTTTCTCATCTTCATCTTGCTCTTCGCCCATCTTTTTTTTTTGGTCAAAAAGTCTAATAAAATAAATCCAATTGTTCCTTCGCTCTATACGACGTTGACCTAAGATAAAAATTGTTTCTTTCTAACCGCTTCCATCGGATGATCCCTGTTCAAAAACCTCCCACATGCTATGTAGAAGTTACACAAGCTATAGAAATACCTTGGCTTCATTCTAAAGCCAATCATCACTTATAGCTCAATTAAAAAGGAGCTCTGCCATGTGCTGCATGACAGTTCAAAGCATCCCCTGGTCACACATGCCCTATTGCATCCCCGATACATTCAAGTCGTGAAGAGAAAAAAAAAGAAAACACAGCCGCCATTCTGACTGGTCGCCTTGTCTACCACGTGCATTACACACAAATGGCCCGTCAGCGGAGGCGTGCCGATATGTACACAAGATTCCCATTTAGCGTGTTGTGCAATTCAAAACATGATGTAAACAGCAGTATAGCTCTTTTACTGCCCTTCGTTTCGTTATGTCGTCTCTATCGTGCGGCAAAATTATGCCTGGACCTTGTACTCGCGCTTGAACATGTCGTCAACCTTTTCGAGGTAATAGGTAGCGGGGATGATGGTAGAAGGATCACCCTTGGGGGTATAGTCCTTCTTGAGATGAGCCTGGTGGCGAAGCTCGCACATCTGAAGGCAAGGAAATGATTGTTAGCAGGCTGTCAATTATTTGTTTCGTTTTTTTTTT